>JAJEJO010004906.1:0-84657 GCA_020662805.1 Glaucomys volans | reverse complement strand
TACATGTAGGGAGGTAGGAAAGGTAAGTTGTATGAGGATACTGATATCATTTACCTATGTCCCTCTCCTTTGTGCAGCAAAACATTCAAGAGATATCGAAGTTTCCCTCACCTTTTGTCAAAGTTTGAGAATGGACTCATTCAAATGAATATTGTCCTGTACCCTGCTAAAAATTAACTAACAAAATTTCTAATAGGAATACCCAGTCACAGTCTATCATGTAGCACAAGAAGTTCAAAAAATATTCATTTTTTTTTTCACTCTGTCATATGAAAATCTTCACTCCACAGACCCTTGGGATTCTACAGAACTTTTGCTGAGAAACCTTGCTGAGACAATCTTACTCTTCTGACTTCACTTATTCTCTTTAAAATTTATGCTTACGTTTAGTTCTGGACATATAAAATTGCTCACTCACTGTCTCCACTTGAACATTTCATAGGCACAACCAACTTAGTGTGCCTCAACCCAAATTTTAATGGTGTTTCAGTTTTCTTCCTCATCACTCCAAAAAGAAAATCGTGAGCCTTTTCCAGTGCCTACCTCAGCAAATGGCACCAATATTCACAAATTGCACATGCAAGAAACCTAGGCCCATTCTTTGTTCAGCCTCCCCCCATATTTAATCAGTCTCCAATTCCTGTTGATGCTATTTTTTTTGTTTTGTTTTGTTTTTTTGGGTTTTTTTTTTTTTTTGGAACCAGGGATTGAACTCAGGGACACTTGGTCACTGAGCCACATCCCCAGCCCTATTTTGTATTTTATTTAGAGACAGGGTCTCACTGAGTTGCTTAGAGCCTCACTAAGTTGCTGAGACTGGCTTTGAACTTGCGATCCTCCTGACTCAGCCTCCTGAGTCGCTTGGATTACAGGCATGCGCCACGACGCCCTGCGATGCTATTTTCTTACATCTCTAGGTTGAACTTTTGTTCTTTATCCCTACGATTCCTAGTTAAACTATTCTGTCTTTTGTGGGGGTGGGAGAGGAGCTTAATTTTCCTGAAGAGTTCTTAGATGATCATCCCAATATGAAACCAGTCCAATCCACTCTCTACTTTGTTGACAATTGGATAATTTCTAAAATATAAAATCTGTCTCTCTTCTACTGAATCTCTTTAGTAACTATGAGTGCGTTACTCATAAGATGAAGACCAGAATCCTTAGTAAGTCATAGAATGATTGCCTGTGATCTGCTAACCTCACAAGCCTTCTTCCCTTCCCTCATTTCATTCCAGATATGCAGATTCATAAATGGTCTGTTCTAAGAGGCTCCTTTCGATCTCGGGACTGTTGCTCATACGTCATCCCTCTGCTTGTACACCCCTCTCTTTCTTCTTATTCTCACTTCATCCTTTAGATCTGAGTTGAAGAATCATTTCTTCAGAGAAGTTGGAGGGTCTTTGATACCGTACACTTCAGCTCAATTTCACAATTGCCACAATTCTAATTATACAATTGCACGATTTGTTGGTTATCATCTATTCCTGGAGCAACTCTGATTGCTCCTAGAAGGCAGGGAATGTTGTGTTGACACCTAATTTCCAACACTATTAACATTAAAAATAATTGATGGAACCAATGAATAAATGAATGATTAAATTACTATTTTGCTTCTTTCATGCTATAGCTGTCAATGTTAGGAATAAAATTAGCATGATCATCACATAAAAGAAACTTGAATTTCTACTTTAGCTTTTCATTGTTCTTGTTAATTGAAAATGTTGCTGTAAGCATGTTGCTTAACATTTTTTTTGTGGTGTTGAAGATTGAACCCAGGACCTTGGGCTTGCAAAGCAAGCACTTTACCAACTGAGTTATATCCCCAGCCCTGTTGCTTAACATTTGAAACACCTTATTAAGTGATGCCTACCCTACCGCTGCAGGTGTGTTGTTTTATGTTATTAAATACAGCTTTGATATCCTCCAAATGAAAAAACAACCTGGAATTATAAATTATAAAAATACTTATTTGCCGCTTGAATTTCTTGGCATGTAAGATTTTCCTCTTTATTTATAAGAGCAAATGGAAATAATGATTTGACATTAGCACTGCAGCTGTTAAATATTTTATTTCCTATTAAATATTGGAGGACATAGTTTACAAATGTATGAAGAAAATACAAAGATCACTTTATAGTTTTATTTTTCCTACTTTTATTTAGAGATATTTTGACATCAGTATTTCCTATGCAGAAAAATACCTAAACATATACTCTTAATGCATTTATATGCCCAAATTAATATTTTTTTTCTTTTCGTTTGGATACAAACCAGCATAGAAAAGAGCTTTTCTCTTGAGATACAAGAATATAATATCCAGATTCAATCAGCACATCCACATGTAAATGAACTGTCACCCAGAGTCCATGGATGTTCACTTGGGCTTCAGTGCTTCCAAACTGAGTGCACATCAAGACCTCTATAGTGTTGTTATTGTTAATAATGAATAGTTCTAATCAAATTAAGGAATATTATTATTCCAACTCTAAATCCCTTAGACTGATTAGTCATCTCAAAAAGAGAAGTTTTTAGAATTTCATCCAAAACTATTTGAAGCATAAAGATTAAAAATTAATTTCCTGCTGTGGTCTAAGAGGTTTTTGCCCCTATACTATATTTTAGAAAAACAGAGTAGTTACTTAGGAGTCTAAAATCAAAGACAGTAAAGAGTGTGGATTTGAAGGTAGATTTTCCCTTTTTTTTCTCCCCCCAATAAATCAGGACCGGGGTCTGCTATGCCTGGCCACTTCTGAGAGCTAATCTTTGGCTAATTGCCAGGGCACAACTGCACCAGCTGTTGGATCCTTGGATTACACCACCTACTGTGGTCATGGGATGTGTTATGCTTTATTCCTATTAACTTCAAGGAATGAATAAAGGACAAATAATCCAAATAAAATGAAACCCCAACAAGAATGTCAGTTATGCAAATTGTTTATTTTAAATTATTGTCTGCCTTCAAATTTTTCTGATGATAATCAGAGATCAAAACATTTTAAAGTTGGTCCTTACATTTTCCAAAGTGGCAATTTGTTCTCTAGAATTTACCAGCTACCCTGATTTAGAACAGTAATAGCCTGAAGCTCTCCTGAAGTCTCTTGTGTGTAGGAGTCTTTTACCCCCTAGTAAAATAAACCTGCATTTATAAGAATTTTTGGACCAGAAAATCTCCTATATTACTTTCTGTTTAATATATTTGGATTTGTGCAATATAATTCTTAAAGGAATTTCACCTACTACTCATATAGATCCCAAGAAGGACCAATACAAAGGAAACTACATCTAGGCACATCACACTTAGACTGCTGAAAACCAAAAATAAAGGACAAATCTGAGAAGTAACCAGAGGAAAAGGAAACATTACATAAGAAAACGATGAAATGAATGATAGCTAACTTTGCAAGCCAGGATACAGTAAAACAAAATCTTTAAAGCACTGAAAGAAAAAAAAAAAAAACACTAGAATAATTCTATGTCCAACAAAAATATTCCTAAAAGATGAAGGCAAAGTTAAAGCACTTCCAATTGACAAAAACTGAGAGCATTAGTCTTTGGTAAATCTCATACATAAGAAGCCGAAATAAGTTTTTCAGGCTGAAGAAAATGCTGGATGGAACCTAAGAGTATGGAAAGGAATGAAGAGTTTCTGAAAGGGTAGATATTAAAGACTGTCTTAGCATCTTTGTTTTTAATATGAGCAAACTTACAAATTTTAACATCTTTAAAGAATATGCTGACTTCTTAAGGCAGAAATAATATCAATGTATTGAGTTGTAGCATATGTAGAAATAAAATATGAGATAATAAAAACATAAAGATCGAAAATGGGATTAAAGTTCTCATATTGTTATAAGGTTCTCATTAAAAGTCTATGGGAAAGATTAAATTTAATACTGCTAAACTACTTTACTCAAAATAAAGCAAGAACAGGGCAAATATTATAAATAGAAAATCAATGGTAAGCTATCACCCAATCCTTTTAATAATTGAATATAAATGATCTAAACATACCAAGTAAAAACAGAGATCATCAGACTGGACTAAAGAAAAAAGACTGATCAAGATTCTCTTTATAAGAAGCACATTAAACAAATGACATAGATAGGCTAAAAGTACAAGAATAGAGAAAAATATCATGAAAAAACTTAGTATAATATGTTATGCTTATGTAAATGTCAGATAAAGGAGACTACCAAATAAAAGGAATTTTATAATGATAAATGGATCAATTTATCAAAAAATAGCAATCTTAGTTTGTGCTCCTATGTTGATAGGCCAAAGAGAGAAGTTGGCAAACTCTTATTTGCAGCTGTGATGGTTAGTTTTATGTGTCAAATTGTCTGGGCTTTAGTATTCAGTAATTTAGTCAAACACTAATATAGGTGTTACTTTGAAGATATTTTGTACATGTGATTATATCTACAATCAGTGGTTTCTATGTAAAGGAAATTATTTTAGATAACATAAGTAGGGACTCATCTAATCAGTTAAAAACCGTAGAACAAATGGAATATTACTCAGCCACATAAAATTATGGCATTTGCAGGTTAATGGATGAAGTTGGAGAATGTCATGATAAGTGAGATTAGCCAATCCCAAAAAGCCAAAGGCCGAATGATGTCTCTGATCATGATACATAATGCAGGGTGGAAGGGAGGCAAGAATGGAGGAAGGATGGATTGCATAGAGGGAAAAGAGGGGTGGGGTCAGGGTGGGATATGTCGCGACTATATCTATTGCAACTGTGGCAACACGAGTGGGTCTCCCTTAGAGGGGGCGAGCCGGACGGAGTAAAAAACACACACGCTTGGGAAGCCACATTCGATGATGTAGTCTCAAATTTAATGTGAACGTGAAGCCCTTTTTATACACCAGGTGAGTCAGTGAACAAAGCTTGAAAACTGATAGCCGGTGGGCGGCTCAGCCTGAGGTTACACAGTCACACAAGGGGAGGGGGACATGAGGAAGGGTGAAGCTCTTCTGAGACAGGTGGCCCCCTGGCGGGTCTAGTCACCTAGAAAGTCTGCCTCCCAGGCGTGAATAATTCCAAGGTTTTCCTCAGGATTGTCCTATGCCTCAGCCTGTAGAAACCATGTGAATCAGTGGTTTCTTCCTACATCCCCACAGTGGGGGGGGGGGTAAGAATAATAACAGAATGAGACACACATCATTACCCCACGTACATGTATGATTACACAAATGGTGTGATTCTACTTTGTGTATAACCAGAGAAACAACAGCTGTACTTCATTTTGTGTACAATGAATCAAAATAAATTAATTAAAAAAAAAAAAAAACTGAAGCTTCCTGGAAAGAAAGAATTTTGCTTCAAGACTGAGGCATTGATTCCTGCCTGAGTGTGCAGCCTGCTGGCCTGCCCTACAGTCTTCAGACTCAAGACTCTAACATCAACTGCTGCTCGAGCTTCCAGCCTCCTGGCCTCCCCTATGGATTTCACACTTTCCTGCCCTTATAGTCATATAAGCCAATATCTTAAAAGGGATCTCTTAATATAGATATTTATACCCTATTCTTTCTGTTTCTTTAGGGACCACTGAGTTATGGGTGATGTTAACATTTCCTTTCAGTATTTGATGGAAGAGATACATAAAATAATCTGTAAATATATACAGGATTTGAACAGCAATATTAACCAACTTGATAAAATCAATCAATGCAGATATAAATTCTTTCAAGTAGACATGGAATATTTATGATCAACATATACTGGATTCTAAAACAAATACCAATAAATGCAAAAGATTAAAGTCATGCAGAGCATTCCTGACTACAGTAGTTTTAAAGTAGAAATCGACAACAGAAATATAGGTAGAAAATCTTCAATATTTAGAAATTAAACAACATACTTCCAAATAATCTGTGATCAAACAAGAAATCATGGTGGGAATTTGAAAATATTTTGAACTGAATGATAATGGAAAAACATGAAACATTCATGAGATACAACTGAAGAAGTGCTTAGATGTAAGTTTAAAGTTTACATACCCATGTTAAAGTGGAAGCAAGGTTTAAACCTAATGACCTAAGCTTCTACTTAAAAAACCTAGTCAGAAGACTTCTGGTTTCTGGTCCAACATGTAAGGAGTTTGGTAGCCATCACGTCATCCAAATAACATGCATATAGCTAATGAAACAAAGCAAAGTAACAATAACAAAACACCTGAAAAATCTCTCCTTAACTCCATCAGAGAAATAAGGTCATAAGGTAAATTACAGCTCTCAGAATTGAACAGACTAGTGAACACAAATAACTACAAGTAAAACAGAAACACACAAATAAACACCTCCATAAGAACCGGTGCTAGGGTAGAAAAATCTAAACTACAATGGATAAACTGCTGGGTTTATCCATAGGTTCAGAGTGGACAAGTCTAAGAGTTAAAATCTCCAGGGGGACCCATTCATATGGGGATCCCCACACCTTGTCATGTGTTTTTACTTCTAAGAGCCTAACCAGATTTTCACAGTGAATATGAGAGAAAATCCCCTCATGCTTCCAACATGGGGAGAGGGAAAGCAATCAGTTTGAACCAGAGCATTCTATCCTTCTTAGCAAGGTCTCGCCTCAGAAGAAAGTATTTTACCTGAGCCTATCTAAACTGTAGGAAGGGAAATGCTAGACTCCTGTCTATTCTAGATATCCTCTCCCACCTAATGGGAGAAAAGTCAGGATATACTTGTGAAATTCACAGTCCAGAGGCACTTCTAAAAATTAGAACTAAATAAAGTTTTCTCTGTCCCCACACCTTACCACCACATCACTAAAAGTCCATTAATGCATTTCACTTTACCCAGTACATCATACCTACCATTGAACAAAAAATCACAAAGAAAAAAAAAAAGGCTGAAACAAAAGTTTAAACAAAGAAAGTAAGCATAAGAACCAGAGTCAGATATAGCAGAAATGTCTAAATTATTAAACAGCTTTTAAAAACTATGATTGATTAGTGTGCAAAGGCTCTAATGGACAAAGTAGAAAACATGCATGAGCCAATGCACAACATAAGCAGAGAGAGAGAGAGAAATTATAAGAAAGAACAAAAAATAGTAGAAAGAAAAAATACTGTGACAGAAATGAAGAATGATTTTGATGGGCTATTGAACTGATGACAGCTGAGGAAAGAATCTCTATGCCTGAGGATATGTTAATAGAAATTTTCAAAACTAAAAAGCAAAGAGAAAAAACCCCCACAGGAACAGAATACCTAAGAATTGTAGGACAACTATAAAAGGTAATATACAAATTTTGGAAATATCAAAAGAAGAAGGGAAACAGAAAGAACAGAAGCAACAACTGAAGCAATAGTTACTGAAATTCTTCCCCAAATTAATGCCAGACACCAAATTACAGATCCACAAAGCTTAGAGAACACTAAGGAAGATAAATGCCAAAAATAAAAAATTTGGAAACAAACATCTAGTCATATCATATTTAAATTGCAAAAATCAAAGATAAAGAAAATTTTTTCTTAAACATAGAAAAATGTCTTACCTGTAAAAGATCAAAAATAAGAATTATATCCAACTTCTCAAAAAGCATGGAAACAAGAAGACAGTAGAATGAAACATTTAATGTTAAGAGAAAAAGAACCACTGAAGAATTCTGTACCCTGTGAAACTATCCTTCAAAATAGAAGATGTAGCCAGGCCGGGTGGCGCACGCCTGTAATCCCAGCACTTGGGAGGTTGAGACAGGAGGATTGTGAGTTCAAAGCTAGCCTCAGCAACTTAGCGAGTCCCTAAGCAACTCAGTGAGACCCTGTCTCTAAATAAAATACAAAATAAGGCTGGGGATGTGGCTCAGTGCTAGAGTGCCCCTGGGTTCAATCCCCAGTACCAAAAAAAAAAAAAAAAAAAGAAATACTTTTTCAAGAAAATAAAAACTGGAGAAACTTCTTGGCAGTAGATATGCAGGAAATGCTAAAAGAAGTTCTCTAGAGAGAAAGGAAATGACATAGGTCTGAGATCGTGACCTAGGTAAAGGAAAGAACAGCATCAAAAAGGAACAAATAAAAATAGACAAAAACCTTTTTTCTGATTCTTATTCTTATTCTTTTTTCTGATTCTTAATGAGCTAACAGAAAATAGTTTGTTTAAACTAATAGCAACTATTTTTAGATTATGTATCATAGACATATTTATTCTTATGATGCTTATTCTTGTATAAATGAAATAAATGGCAGTAATGATATAAAGAATGAGAGGGAAGAATTAGAAATATTTTAGAATCATGGCAGTTTCACTAATTCAATTGTATCTTATCTGAAAATGGGCTTGTATTGGTTTCAGTATATTGCAAACTCTAGGAAATCACCTTAAAAAGTATGAAAAGAAATAAATATAACTATTATGTAAAGAAAAAGGAACAAGAGCAATGAAAGGAAACTATTAATAAATATGATAAATATTAACCTAAATATATTGAAAATCACCTTAAGCCTTCATGGTTTACAAAACATTGATTTAAAGTAGATGTCAAAGTGGATCAAAACCAATACTGAACTATATGTTGTCTAAAAGAAATCTACCTTAAATATAAAGGCACATATAGTTTAAAAGTAAATGGATTAAGGAAAATATATTATGCTACTATCAATCAAAATAAATAAAAGGCAACTATGGAACTTCAGACAGAACAGACTTCAGAAAAGGGCTTTAGATAATAATCAAGGGAGTCAGTACTCCCAGAAGAAATGACAATTCTTAAGGTGTATGTACCTAACAATTAGAATGTCAAAATATGTGAGACAAAAGTTGATAAAACTCCAAAGAGAAATAGTTAAGCCCACTATTATAAATCCACTCATATAAGAAGAAAAAGACAATTAGAATAAACTCTGTGAAAGACATTATTAAGAGATGAGAAGACAAGCTACAGTCTTGGAGAAAATATTAAAAAACATGTATCTGATAAAGGACTGATATCCAAAATACATAAAGAACTCATAAAACTCAACAATAAGAAAAAAATCCTGGGCTGGGGATATAGCTCAGTTGGTAAAGTGCTTGCCTTGCAAGCACAAGGCCCTGGGTTCAATCCCCAGCACCGCTAAAAAAAAAAAAAAAAAAAATCCTGATTTTACAACTTAGACAAAAGATGTGAAAGACATTTTGCCAAAGAAGATGTATATGTATTAAGCATATGAGAAGATGTTTAACATCAAATTTCCTTGGGAAATTGCGAATTAAAACAATAAGATTACTATTATACATCTATTAAAAAAGCCAAAATCCAAAACATCAACACTACTATTTGCTGGCAAGGATGTGGAGCAACAGAAACTCCCATTTATTTCTAGTAGGATTCCAAAATGGTTGTTTTAGAAGAGAGTTTGGGAGTTTCTTAAGTGACCAAAATATTATCTTACTATTTGATCCAAGAGTTGCACTTCTTTGTATTCACTCAAGTGAGCTGAAATATTATATACAAACAAAAACCTACATGAATATTTATAATAGCTTTATTCATAATTGCTAAAATCTAAAAGCAAACAAAAGTCCTTTGTAGGTGAATGGATAAATAATCTGTTGGTGATGAACTGCTACTCAGCACTGAAAATGAAAGAGTTATTGAGCTATGTTTTATGGTTTGAATATGGAATGTCCTCTAAAAGCTCATGTTGTGAAAACCTGGACCTCCACATGAAAAGGTTCAAAAATGGATCATGAGCACTCTGACTTCATTAGTGGATTATTGAGTATTGATAGCTGAATGGACTACTGCGAGGTGGGTTCTAGGTGGAGGAAGTGGTCTTTCGTGGTGTTTCCTGGAAGGACTTTGCCCCAACCCCTTCCTCTCTCTCTGCTTCCTAGCAGCCATGAGGCCAATGGCTTTCTTCTGTCGTGAAATTTCACCATGATGTTCTGCCTCACCTTAGGCTCATATCAATGGAGTCATCCAACCGTGGGCTGAGACCTCTGAAACCATGAGCCTAAATAAATCTTTCCTGCTCTAAGCCATTTTTTTCAGGTGTTTGGGTCACAGCAATGAAAAGCTCACTAACACATATTATGAACAGACAGGAACATTCAATGAATATGGCTAAATGAAAGCAGTCCAAAAAGTCTATATGCTGTATGATTCCAACTATGACATTCTGAAAAAAACTATGGAGACTGTAAAAGGATCAGTGGTTGTTAGAGCTAGAGAGGAGGAAGTGATAAATAGGCAGAGCACAGAGGGTTATCAGGGCAGTGAAATCACTCTGTATGACATGTGAATGGCAGACACAAATCATCATATGTGTGTCAAAACCCACAAAATGTACAACACCAAGAGTGAACCCTAAGGTAAACTAAAGACTTCGGGTGATAATAGTGTGTCAGTATACATGTAGAGGTAACAAACGCACCTCTCTTGTGTGAAATTTTGATGGTGAGGAGGTTGTGCTGGTGTGGAGAGAAATGTTTGGGGGAAATCTCTATACTTTCCACTTACTTTTGCTGTGAACTAAAACCTCTAAGGAAACCTAGACAATGAGGATAAAAACATTTTAAAATTAAGTAGAAAGAAAGAATAGGGTAGAAATCATGAGTCACAGAGCTAAATGTTTAAATTTGGGGCAGATTTTCCAATTCAGAGCATTGCTTAGGCATTATTTTTAAAAAATTTTTTTTGATTCATTGTACACAAATGGAATACAACTTTTCATTTCTCTGGTTGTACACAAAGTAGAGTCACACCGTTTGTGTAATCATACATGTACATAGGGTAATGATGTTTGTCTCTTTCCATTATCTTTACTTCCTCCTGCCCCCTCCCCACCCCTCATATCCCTCTATACAATCTTTCCTTCTTCCTTTCTTCCATTACCACCCGCCCCCCTTTATGTATCATCATCCACTTACCAGAGAAAACATTCAGCCTTTGGTTTTTTGGGATTGGCTTATCTCACTTAGCATGATATTCTCCAACTCAATCCATTTACCTACAAATGTCATAATTTTATTCTTCTTTATAACTGAATAATATTCCATTGTTTACATATAGCACAGTTTCTTTATCCATTCATCTAATGAAGGGCATCAAGGTTATTTCCACAATCTAGCTATTGTGAATTGAACTGCTATAAACATTGATGTGGGATAGCTGGGTCAAATGGCGGTTCCATTCCAAGTTTTCTAAATAATCTCCATACTGCTTTCCAGAGTGACTGCACCAATTTGCAATCCTACCAGAAATGTATGAGTGTACCTTTTTCCCCACATCCTTGCCAACACCTATTGTTGCTTGTATTCTTGATTATAGTCATTCTAATTGTGGTGCGATAAATTCTTAGGGTAGTTTTGATTTGCATTTCTCTTATTACTAATGATGTTGAACTTTTTTTTCATTTATCTGTTGATTGCTTGTATATCTTCCTCTGTGAAGTGTCTGCTCATTTTCTTAGCCCATTTATTGATTGGGTTATTCGTATTCTTGGTGTAGAGTTTTTTGAGTTCTTTATAAATCCTGGAGATTAGTGCTCTATCTGATGTGTGTGTGGTAAAGATTTTCTCCCACTCTGTAGGCTCTCTCTTCACATCATTGGTTGTTTCCTTGGCTGAGAAAATGCTTTTTAGTTTGAATCTATCCCATTTATTGATTCCTGCTTTTATATCTTGTGCTTTGGGAGTCTTGTTAAGGAAGTCTGATCCTAAGCTGACATGATAAAGATTTGGGACTACATTTTCTTCTAGTAGGCATAGGGTCTCTGGGCTAATTCCTAGGTCCTCAATCCATTTTGAGTTGAGTTTTGTACAGGGTGAGAGGGGTTTAATTTCATTTTGCAGTATATGGATCTCCAGTTTTCCCATCACCATTTGTTGAAGAGGCTATCTTTTCTACATTATTCTCAAGCATCAGATAGATCATAGCTTCCTGCTTAAATGCATTGTTTCTTTCAGTTGACCACAGGGTAAAACTCAAACTCTTAAGTGGAGCAACTAACATTGTAAGTGGTTCAAAGGCCAGGACTGTGCCTTTCTTAGCTCCTAAGTGAGTGTTACAGTTCCAGATATGCAGCAGACATGGAGAAATTATTTGATGACCCTATGAAATAATAAATTAATATGTTTAAAATGTTGAAGGCCTTTTAGGATCGGGCTCCCATTTCTTGGGTCCATGTGAGGTGCACAGCAATGAGGCACCATCATTCCTCTGACAGGCCATGTGGTCTTCTCAGCTACTTTTCCTCGTCTTAAAGTACTTCACCCAAACATGCACAGCTGGACAATTTCACCTGCAGCTTAAATTTCTTCTCTTCTAGAAAACATTTCTGTGCTGCTGTGGGAGTGAGGAATTCTCTCTTATCAATTCCAAGAGCATTTGTTAGCTTGCATCTTTTCCAACTCCTTTGTGTGTTTTTTTTTTTTATCTTTTAGTGTCTCTTTTCCTTTATGTGTAATGAAGAAGAATCAATCGAATACAAATAAAGAGAGGAGCAAAAGGAAGTCTAGAAGAGGAAGGGGAACAGGGGAACAGGAAATGAAAGGGAAAAGGGGAAGGAAAAGGAAGAGATCATGACCTGAAATCAAATTCTATTCATGTATGAGTTTGTCAGGATGAACTCAATTACTATGTATAACTATAAGGCTCTAACAACAACAATAAAAAAAAAAAAAAAAAAGAAAAAGAAAAGAAAGAAAAGAAAAGAAATAGTGTGTCTTTTTTTGTTTCCATATGCTTAAACCTAGCATTTTTTGATACATGGTGGGGGCTAATAAAGACAGACACTGATACAGTTATATTCATTTTTGGCATAACATCATATATATATGTATATATGTATACAAAAATTAAGAATAGCATTGATGGCTGCATAATTTAAGATACATTCTAAAATAGGTGTCTGCAACTGAGTATTTTGATTAAGCGATTAGATACTAGATTCAGGTCAGCCTGGTTCAAATCTTGATGCTACCCCTCATTAGCAATGTGGACTTAAGGAAGCTACCCTACCCAACTTCTCTACCTAGGTTCCTAATCAAGAAAATTGAAGGACTGGAAAGGTAGCTTGGTGTAAGAGGAATTGCCTCGATTGCCTCGCACACATGGGTTCAATCCTCAATACCCCTAAAAGAAAAGAAAAGGGAAATTTAATCCACCTCATACTGCTATTTGAGGATTGAGATAATATTGGGACATATTCAGTAAAGCAGCTGATAGACAATACTCAGTAAATATTTGTTTTATTATTATTAAGTACTTGTAGTTTGGAGTCAGATGGGCTGGATTATTTCATCACTTATTAATCAATTAATTGTGTGACTTTGGATAAAGCTGCTAAACCTCGTTGAGTTTCAGTTTAGTAGTATGGACAATGTTGAAATCCTTGGCTAGAGCTGCAGTGCTGTGCTTTCAATAAGGTAACACGTTACAAAAGTGTCTTAAAAGATGATTTCTTTTTTATTCCTCTAATACTTTTATGCTTTCTCTAACATGCAGAGGGGAAGATGCTGGTAGAACAAGACCAAGTTAGACGCATTTAGCAGTGTCTTCCACCATGAGAAGCTCTTTACATTATGAAGGCAGACATTAGGTAGATACCTAAGAGTCATAAGAGTATATTCAACTATTCCAAAATTCCTCATGCTAGCTATAAACAACTAACTTAAACTAAATATTAATAAAAACAAGTGATTTCAAAGGCATTCTTGGAGTAAATTTATCATCCTAATTAGGCCTTGTAATTATTTCATAATTATGTACACAATTGCACAATAGGTAAACTTATTCAGTTTTGGAGAAACCAAAAGGAGTGAGAGAGTAATATACCCTATTTACCTATCTCCATTTATTCACATATTCAGACCAAACACAGCTGCATGAAGCTCTGCTTCTCATATGAAATAAATTTATTATTTGTTTTATCTTAAAAATAAGCTGAAACTTCATGACATTGATCCATTGTGTATTGACTCAGAGAAAAACCTCCTAGTATACGTAGAATTTTGTACTTTGGGGATGAAAATGTAATTTTTTAACCCTGAAATATTTTAACATTTTAATATGTGTATAAAAACGAACAGCTATTCCTAGAAAAAGTATTCTATTAATTTAAACTGCTGATATTATTTTATTTTATGAACAGGGTCATTAGTTTTAATTCAATTAGGCTACAAATTAAATGAAAAGTAGTTTTATCATAGCTTTATTCCATATAATGAATGCAGGTATAAAGCATGTGTCAAAGTTGTGGGAGGGCACGTCTGTTGGCCTAAAGTTATCTGCCTGACTGATTTTTCTTTTTTCTTTTTTTTTTGGTACTAGGGATGAAACCCAGGGGTACTTAACCCTTGAGCCACATCCCCTGCCCTTTTTTATTTTTATTTTTATTTTGAGACAGTTTTGCTTTTGACCCAGGCAAGAGATGTGCAAAACACATTGGCTATAGGTGGATGGATGCTGTTTCATGATGTGTGAGTGATCTCTGCTTCTTTTGAAAAATTTATCGGTCAAGGCCTAAACACCTATTATCAAGTCTGGGCATATGATGACATTCAATATTCGTTTTTTGTTTCCTTAGAGTCACTTAATCCTAAAAATTTCAGAATTAGCCATGTGCTGTTGTGTATGTCTGTAATCATAGCTACATGGGAGGCTGAAGCAGTAGAATCACAATTTCAAAGCCAGCCTCAGCAACTTAGACACTGTCTCAAAAAGAAAAAAGAAAATTAAAAAGGACAGGGGATGTAACTCAGTGATACAGAGTCCTTAGGTTCACTCTCTAGTACCAAAAAAAAAAAAAGGAATTATTTGACATAAGTTATATAAGTATAGGATTTATACTGTCTCTGAGACTTTAACAAATAAGAAAAGGCCATCTCCCAAATAAGACATGATAGAGTCAATAGAAACACAGTTGAAAATATCCATGAAAAGATGGAGAATGGGAGCTTGAGGTCAACCAAGGATAGTGGTAAGACTATGAAATTGTCTGTTCTGATCAAATCTGGAGTGTGTTGACCCTGCTTTAAAAAGTAGAACAGATGGTAAGTACCAAACAATTCTGAGGCTCTGATACAAAGAGAGGCATTACCCAATGAAGGTCATGAGTTCATTGAAAAAATGAAGATAAATTATTGTCATGAGAAGCCAGGGTCAGGGCCAGAAGAGAGATCAGGCCTGAAGACTAAGGATAAAAACATAATTGTGATTAGGGGTTGGAGGAGGTAGGCCTGTAACTTAGGAATGAAAACAAGAAACAAAAAGAAAGGTAGAATTGGGTGATTTAGGAAGCCAGGTCTGTGGACAAAGAGAATGTACCAGGTCCCTTCCTTCATGCAGTGCCAGAAAGTGCTCTCCAGGGCTCAAAGGCCCTTGAAAGCCACCACTCTGCCAGTGAAGCTCAGAGCCAAATGACATTGTGCTGCTCTCTTTCATTTGAGTAGGTACTACTTCTCAAGAGCTCAATCTTGGTTCCATTCTTGAACTTTCAGTACTGTTATTAACAAAAACGTGTTTTATTTTTCCCCCAGCATCTTAGTATTGTGTCCAAATGTGTCTTAGTGATTTTTAATACTTGATTACAAACATAATACCCTTCTCGACCCCCCTTCTACTTCCCCACAAATAAATTGAAATGATAACACATAGCATTTCTGAGCCCAAGGAACATTACAATTGTGTCTGAAAAACCAGGACAATCACACAAATAAAAATTATTTTATTCAGATCACAAGTCTGATATTCTTGAGCTCATTCAACAAATATTTATCAAATGTCCTCAAATTGTTTCTGTTTTCTGACATGTGCCTATTATATATGGTCCACATGCCATTCTGGGTTTGAATTAACTACCTCGTGTCAATTTCTCAAAGGATGTGCTGCAGGTGTAAGTTGTTGCTTCACTACTGGAATCCTACCAGTTTTCATGAGAACATTTTCTTTGAACAAAGCATTCCTAAAATGATACTCTGTGGCTCCACCACATCGTTATTTTTGCCAGTGCCCTATTTATCAGAATTTTTTTTTTATAACTAACCTATGAGTTCTTGCTCTGCATTTCCTGGATATGAATGTGGATTCATTGGTAGATATTAGGCGGGTTAGCTCATAAATCATTTCTAGGCTCTTCAGAGTGAAGACAATGCCTACATATAAAGTTTTAGGTGGGAATTATATTCTTCCCTTCTTTCCATATTTATTCAAAGATACTCAGATTATGTTTTAATATTGTTAGAGAGTTATGGACTAGTGAATTGAGAACATTTGCTCATGGAAATCAGCTCTAGAGAAGAGGATTTTAGACTTGAAGGTGTGTATGAGTCACCTGGTTATCTTATGAATATGCAGGTTGTATTTCATCATCATTTAATTTAACTGAATTGTGAAATGCAAGAAGTTTCTTCCTGAATCCTGAATCCATATATGATCTGCATTACCTGAAGCTTCTTAGAAATGCAGACTCTTGGGTTCCACTGCATATCAACATAATTGGAAACTGCATTTCAACAAAATCCCAGATAACTTGTACAAAAGTTTGGGAAACATCATCCTGGAATCACATAGAATCAGCCATGTAATGGCACAAGCAAAAGAACAATTTCTGATTGTATCTTTACTGTGTCTTTCTCTAATTATCACCTGAGGACCCAGATGCATATGAAATGGAATCATCCATGATAAGAGAAGTCATCTGTCCAAAATGCATCTTTGTATACCGAATCTTGAAACTTTGATGTCATTTACCATAATATACCATATACCAATGGTTGTAAACTGGTGTCTGAGGGCTGTGTATAGATTGAAGTATGTCTTGCCATTTTGTTTATCCTGCATGTGATTAAAAGGCAGTGGTACTGGGCAGGCATGCACTGATTTAATTTATATTTTCTCACATAGAGAAAAATCATACATAGGTATCCTGCATGGTTATATATGGGCATTTGAATCTAAGTTCCTTTAGAGAAATAATTCTGAATGTAAATTCCATGAAGCAATAGTTTGAGAATTAAATACAGGTATTATTTTTAAAAATAAAAGTTTATATAATCTATAGGTTTGATAAACTGAGTGAAACAAAATATTTAAAGGGTGCTTCAGAGACTTTCAATTATAGTATACAGTTTTTTTTTTTTTACGTGACCTCCATGTAACATTTTTCCCACATTTTATTGGTGCATGGTAATTTTACATAATGATGGGATTTATTGTTACATATTCATACATGCACACAATATGTTATGATTTGTCAATATCACTCCCCAGCACTTTCACTCTCCTGGTCTGCCTCCGACTCCCTGGTTCCTTTCCTCTATCAATCTCCCTTTGGTTTTCATGATATCTGCCCCCACTTTCTTTTTCTTTTTCCTCTCTAGCTTTCACATATGAGAGAAAACATATCCCTTGACATTCGGAGTTTGACTTATTTCACTTCACAATCGTCTCTAGTTCCATCCATTTTCCTGCAAATGACATAATTTTATTTTTCTTTAGAGCTGAATAAAACTCCATTGTGTATATATACCACATTTTCTTTATCCATTCATCTGTTGCTGGACATCTAGCTGGTGTCTGTTTTCTGCCAGTAACATGCAGTTTTTGTTACTATATCACTGTATTATAATTTGAAGTCAAGTATTGTAATGCCTCCAGCATTGCTTTTATGGCTTACAATTGCATTGAACCACAAGACTGGGATCTTAATTAGATTAAGATGCATTCCATGTTTGTATAAATATGTCAAAATAAATTCTTTTGTCATGTATAACTAAAAAGAACAATAAATAAATAAATAATAAATAAATAAAACGGCCATAGTACCGAAAGCAATGTACAGATCCAATGCAATCTCTCTCAAAATACCAATGGAATTCTTCATAGAGCCAGGAAAAAAAAATAGTATACAGTTTGAATCTCTTCTGCACATTTCCCAAACTTAGTCAGTCATGGAACTCTTGGCCACAGGGGATCTCCAAGGATTAGAGTTTAATGTAATATACTTTAGAACAGTATGGTTTGTAGAACAAATCTAACCTGTCCCCTCCTTTTGTATTAACCATTAGCTAGGAACAGTTTTCACATATATTTATGTATTATAATATTTACATATTTCCAAATAAAAGAATATTTCATGATATATGAGAATTATGAGAAATTCAAATTTTGATGTTCTTATGTCAGGTTTGATTGAAACACAGTTATACTTGTTGGTGTACATAATGCCCATGGTGCCTACCATATTCTAACAGCAGATTTGAGCAGTGGAAACAGGGATCATATGGTCTGTCAAGCCCAAAACATTTATTATCTGGTCCCTTACACAAAGAGTTTGCCAATCTTGGCTTTAGCTCATTCTACTGAAAAGGCCCAGCTTCTTCATCTGGAAATAAGAGCAGTACCATCTTTTTTCTTATTAGTAGTGCAGAGAACTAACTATAATGCATTCCATAGCAAATCTGTTTTCTATAAACACTTTAAAATCAATGTAAAATTGCACTACAAATCCATTTTAATAAATTATAATAGGAATTTCTTTCTGAAGATTACACAATGATTTTAAGATTTTAAAAATTATACCAAGTTTAGATTTAATAACAAAACATATAATATTCCATTGTTAAAGTTTTATCTGAGTGTATCTTCTGCCAGTTCATCTATTACAGCAGTTTTCAAACTTTTGGGTCTCAAGAACACATTATACTCTTGAAGATTACTGATAACTTCAAAGATCTTTTATTTCTGTTCATTTTATTTATTTAAAGATCTTTTATTAATATATATCAATATTTTTATTATAATAACTAAATAGAAAAATTTTAAACATGTATTTATTACCAATTTAATCCCATTTCACATTAACATCAAAGTATATTTTGTGTCAGCTATATATTCTGAAATGACATTCATTGTTTGATTTTGTTTATTTACAAATCTCTTTAATATCTAATTTAGTAGGAGACATCTATTTTGTAACTAAACTAATGTCACATGTCATTAAGAGACTTAAGTCCCTAAAAATCTCCATTAGTGCCTGTTTTAGCCCACTTTTTTTGTTGCTGCAACTGAAAGACCTGACCAGCACAACTATAGAGGAGGAAAGGTTTATTTGGGGGCTCCTGGTTTCAGACGTCTCAATCCACATACAGCAGGCTCCATTCCTCCAAGCTCAAGGTGCGGCAGAACATCATGGTGGAAGAGTATGTCAGAGGGAAACAACTCACATTTTTCTCAGGAAGCAGAGAGAGACTCCAGTCACCAGGTACAATATATATATATACCCCAAAGCCATGCCCCAATTCCCATCTCCTCCAGCCATACCCTTCTAATTCAGTTACCATTCAGTTAATCCCTTTCAGGGGATTAATTCACTGATTGGGTTAAGACTCTTAAGACCCAATCATTTCTCCTCTGAACCTTCTTGCATTGTCTCACATGTGAACTTTTGGGGTACACCTCACATCCAAACATAACAATGCCTATAAAACATAACAGTGAAAAGGCTAAATAATGTAGGATTATCTTTATAAGTATATTTGATTTTATGCCCTTTGGAAGAGGCACCAGGGTCCTCCTCCAGTTTTCTCTGTACCACATGTAAAAAACTGTTACCATTTATAACTGAGAAGGTATGACTAATCATATACTGTACATACACACACAGTTTACAGTGGTTAAAATGGACAGTCTGCAATTTAGGAATGGAGTTGGTTTGAAACATTTCCTTGTGAGCAACCTGATTACTTGTTGAATTCAATTGACTTGTGCTAAGAGTATTTCAGAACCATCTGTTTGGAGTATTCATGATTCTGTGTGGAAAGGTATCCAGAGTCCAGCCTGGATAACAGGACAATGACTCTCTTCTTGCTGATCAGCAGTGGTGTTGGAACCTCTGTCCTTGCATCACATCTTACTTGACATCACTTCTTATTGAAATTTGGGATTTTTTTCAGCTCTAAGCTAGTATTGGGGCTCCCTACTCCGCCTCAGGCTGGAAGTGAGAATGTGATGAAAACAGGGTCTTGGGGAGGGGTAGGTGGTAAAATGACTTTTATGAAATGCAAGAATTAGTTCAATATTTTCCCATCCTGTTCCTTCTGTGCTTTGGATGAATTCCTATCTTGTTTTCTGTGGTGTCCCTATAGCCTCTGTATGCTTAGCCTCTTAAAACTCCGATTGACTTATTTAAAGAAAAGATAATTTGTTGGTTCGCATAATTTGAAAAGTCTGGGTAGGAAAGGTGGAGCTGACTTCAGACATGTTTAGATGTCATCAAGTAGATGTCATCAAGACTTTATTTCTCAAGTTGGCTTTCTCTCCGTTGGCATTATTCTTACTTTTGGGACCTTTCTATATGGTGAAAAATATGGCGAGCAGCTTGCATAGACTTTCCAGAAGGAAAGACATCTGATATGTTCTCAATACTTAAATCAGTCCCAAATTAAAGGATGCTACCTGGCCAGCCAGAGTCACATGCCCATCCCCTAGTGATAAAAGGGAAGACCTTGATTAGAAGCACCCCAGAACTACACCAGGTCAGGTAGGGGAGTTGGCAAAGGGACTCAAGGAAAGCATCAAGGAAAAATTTTTCCTGTACTTCTTGCTTCTAAGTGAACTATAGGACCTTTTAGGTTTTCTAAACATCTTTATAACTTTTTAATTTTAATTATTTGTTTGCATTAATTCACTATATGTTATGGTTTAGATGTGGTGTCCCTCAAAAGCTCACATGTGAGTTAATGCAAGAAGGTTCAGAGAAGAAATGATTGGGCTATAGCATTAACCTAATCAGTGAATTGATCCCTGATGGGATTAACTGAGTGATAACTGGAGGCAGGCAGGATGTGGCTGGAGGAAGTTGCTCGTTGGGGCATGGCTATGGATGGGGTTTATATTTGTATCTGGCAAGTGGAGAGTTATCTTTCTGCTTCCTGATCATCATGTGAGCTGGATTTCTCTGCCATTCTCATCCGCCATGATGTTCTGCCTCACTTCGAGCCCTGAGGACTAGAGCCAGCTGCCTATAGTCTAAGACCTCTGAAATTGTGAGTGCTCAAACTCTCCCTCCCCTAAAATTGTTCTGGTCAGATCCTTTAGTCACAGCAGCAGGAAAGCTGACTAAATCACTATAGTAAGTTATTATTTTGAAGGCAACTGAGATATAAATTCCAAATTATAGATAAGATAATTTTAGAAATCTCATTGTCTCTAATCTAGTATTACTCATCCCCTACTAGTCATGGTTTCATGTTCCGGAAAACATGACTCTTGTCTTGCTCCTTCCTGAAGTTTCCCTTATGTGCCTCAACACAGGGACTATTATTCCTTCTTTATTAAGCAGAAAACTGAAGCTGGATGAGGTTAAATAATTTGTATAAGGTCTCTATTAGTAAATGGTAGGATGGAATCCTTCTTACCCCAAATTAGTTTTCTTTCTACCATAGGAGCAACCTCTTGATTATATATCTTGCCAAACAAAGAAGTCTTAAATTTGTTTATTCATTCTCTAAATATTTATTGATAGTCTGGATATTAAGAATACACAGTGAACAAAATATTTATATATATACATATAGTATTTATGTTTATATATAATTATACTATATATACACTATATGTAGTATATATGTACTATATACTATACATATATACTATACATATACATGTAGTATATATGCTATATACTATAGTATAAATAATATATATATATAGTATGTATACTATACATAGTCATGTGGCAACAAATATCGGAAATAAAGAAATGGAAAAAGTGAACTTATGGAGGGTGATTAGGGGTGAAATTTTTGAGATTACACTTAAACAGGGACCTCAGTGAAGCCTGAATATATGTCAGGGAGATATTGGAGAGAAGGGAATACCTGATGGAGTACAGGAAGAACAAAGGCTCTGATATGTCCACATCTATGGCGGAGGTCAGGATACTGGAAATGATTTGGGGGTAGGGGAAGGAACAGTAGAGGATTAGATCAGAGAGGTAGCCAAAGGGAATTTTATTCAGAAATATTGGAGAGGTTGCAACTATTCAACTGTGTATTCTTGTTTTTCTGAAAGACAAAAAAAGAAAAAAAGCTTTTAGCCAGTGGTATTCACCTTGAGAAGCTAAAAACGAAAATCTTTTCTCTACTTTCCATAAATGACTATTCAAATTTATATGTCCAATCATTTAAACAGTCATTCTTTCATCCATTATTTATTAGACACCCACTCTACCCTAGATCTAAAGTCAGATATTAGAGCTATGGAAAAGGATTAGAATTATAGTTTTTTGTCCTCCAGGACTAGATGCAAGAATATCATACACCCATGAGGACGATCACATTGACAAAGGCATCTTGTATTATGTCCTCACATTTTTTTTTCCTAAAGGTGTTATATAGTCCGAGCATTAGTGGGAAGACTGCCATTTACTGACATGTTGCTACAAATTTTTTAATTAAATGTTGTACTAGAAAGGGAATCAGTGTGGTAATGGATCTATCTTACTACTGTTTCAGAAGGGTTTAAAAGCATTTAATTTCCATGTCAGATCCATTAAAGATGCATGATGTCATACTCTCTTGGGAGCAATCCATTTCATAATTTGAAGTGGAACCAACAAAATGTGACTCAAAAAGGAAATGAAGGTGATGAGGTACAGAATAACACTAAGCAGTATACATTATGCATACACCTATTATGATTCTTCCTGGGGTTAATCTGACAAAGAACAGAGTTTAATGGAAAAAAATCAGAGAACTAAAAAACCACATCCCATTTTCCTCAGTGTAAATCAGGATGAAATAAAGTTAATGTGATATGCAGAAAACATTTTTAGCATTGGTTTTCTCTGCACTGAAATGAGGGAAACAGCATAAGGCCAAGTGAGCAGACTACATAATGAGCTGTGGGATTAGAGAGGATGCAGATCTGCAGAGAGGCCTCTGACTCCACAGTTCAACTGCTGCTAGCCAGCTGGCACCCACCCTGCCCAAGGCTCTTTGATGTGCCTGGCCTTCAGAACAAGAGAGGAAACCTGTGCATATGCTCTTTCCAATACCCACTCCCCTTCCTTTTCATTTCCTTCAAACTTGTTTACATTTGTACTCACATATTTCATATGGGTTGAAAAAGTTGGTTATATATATTATAACTACGGAGTGCTGTATTACCTTTTTAAGGGTAGTAAAATGCTATTTGTTAAGACAGCCATTCAAAGTCTTTCCAAAATTGTCCAAACGAATGTGAAGATTTGTAAACATTTAAATGGATGCGATGTGGAGGACAAGAATACCATGAAGAGCTAGCAAATGGAATTGGTGGACAAAACTGGCTTTTTCACTGGCATTATTTTGCATGATCCTGAAGTACATAAGAATTTAAGTAGAGACTTCATACAGTGCTTTGCATAATACAGATGATCAATAAATTGCTGCTTGACGAAGTAACATGTATTAAAATAGTAGATAAACAAATATCAAATTAAAGAAGTAATAAAGAAGGACAACTTTACCATTTGAGTCTAGTTTCTGCTTTGCCTCATCCCCATAGAGGAGAAATTCTATTTAATTTGGAATTTTCCACACATTTTGGTATGATTTAATTTTTCTGGTCCTGCATCAGGGCACCAAGTAATTTTAATTTGTAGGTTGATCTTTTCCTTCTTTCTTTAGTTTTTGGAAGTTTTGTTTTGTGTGCATTCACTTTAGAGTCAAACAACATAAGGAATTTAAAAAACCATAGCTCTTTGAGTCTTTAAACTTTTACAAGTCATAAAGTTATTTAGTTTCAGAGACTTTCCCATTTTCCAACTAGAAGCAAGGGATTCTTAAAGAATCCCTTGATAAGAATTCCTTAGTAATATCTGTTCAGAAAAATAAGAAGAGAATTAATTTTTGTTTGAAATAGAGCAAAAAAACTTAATCAAGTTTCTATAATTTTCCCAAGACATAATTTATATGCATATTCAATAAAAACCATAATATATTTTGGTTTGGTTTTGGTTATATCAAAACTTGATGATATTAACTTATTAAGTTACTTCTTTAATAAAGACAAACACAAGACTAAAAATAGAAAACATTCAAGTTAAAACAAAGCAAACAATATTTCATATTACTAAGGCAAAAAACACTTTTATGGAAGAGACAAAAATTGATTTTGGATATAGAGAATGGAAATTGTTTTGGATTGCAAGCATATCAATAGCAAGTTATAGTCAGTTAGATAAAATTAAACATTGCTTAATTCCTCTTTTCACTCAGACTCTTTTCTTCTATGTAATTATGCTCATTATTAAAAATAAATGAACCCAATATTTAAATGTATATAGTTATTCTGTGTTATCTGTAAGAAACACATTCCCTAGTTTCAGTAAATTGAATTGAAAAGAAAGAACAACTTAATGCATTATTTTGTAAAATGCAGTAAGTATAAGCTTTAGTATTGTTTTTGCATTTAATTCATTTCTTGGCTGAGTGATTATTTTTCTGTGACAGGGAATGAGTGGTAAGAATGGTATAAGCCAAAAGACAGGGAATTAGGAAATAAAGATAACAGATGCTTCTGTGTGATATGTCATGGAGCTTAGTGCAGAATACTGTGGGGCTTGGTGCAAGGTGGAGCCAATTCTGCCTATTGGAGACAGGAATGGAATTTACAGGGAAAAAAAGTATCTGAATAATATCCAAAGTGATCCACAGATTTAGTGCAATCCTCAACAAAAATCTCAATTTTCTATTTTTAAGGAAACATAAAAAACAGTTTTAAAATTCATACGGAACCACAAATGACCATGAGTATCTACATTAATTTTGAAAAATAACTACAAAGTTGGAGGCTTTGCACATCCTTACTTCAAAATATGTTGTAGTTTTCACCCAAAGTATATAAAACAACTATTAATATATCTAAAAGAAGAGAGAGAGAGAGAGAGAGAGAGAGAGAGAATCCAATATAATAACAGTAGGGGACTCTAATAAGCAATGGACAGTTTATTCAGACAGAAAATTAACAAAGAAACAGCAGAGGCAAATTGAACCCTGGACCAAATTGACCATAATAGACATCTACAGAACATTCCATTCAACTGCAGAATACAGATATTTCTCATCAACACCTGGAACATCCTCCAGGGCAGATCAATTGATAGGCCACAAAACAAGTCTCAAGAAACTTTTAAAAATTGAAATCATATTGAGTATCTTTTCTGAACACAATGCAATAAAAGCAGATATCAATAACAGAAAACTTTGGAAACTATATAAATATATGGAAATTTAAAAACTTACTCCTGAACAACCAATGGATTAAGGAAATAATCAAGAATGACTTGAAAAAATTTCTTAAAACAAATGAAAATGAAGACAAACATACCAAAATCCATGGGATACAGGAAAAGCAGTACCCAAAGGGAAGTTTGTAGCTACCAATGTCTATATGAGAAAATGTCTATCTGAAAAAGATCTGAAATAAACAACCTGATCAGAGCAGAAGTAAATGAAATAAAGACTTAAAATCATATAACAGATCAATGAACAAAGGACTCATTCTTTGGATAGATAAATAAAATTGACAAACCATTGGTAAGACTAAGAAAAAGACAAGAACCAAATAAAATCAGAGATAAAAAGTGACACTTTTCAATTGATGCCACAGAACTGCAATAGTAGTGATTTTTATGAACAAGTATACTCCAACAAATTTGATAACCTAGAGGAAATGGGAGAATTCCTGTACATAAATACCTTACAAAGATTGAGTCATGAAAAATAAAAAACTTGAACAGCTTATTAGGAGGTAACAAGACTGAATCAATAATAAAGTATCTCCCATTAAAGAAACACTCAGGATCAGACAGCTTCACTACTGAACTCTACCAATCATTTCAATAAGAATCAATATCAGTTCTTAAGTTATTCTGAAAAATTCAAGAAGGGGAAGAACTCTCCCAAACATAGTATACAAGGCCAGAACTATCCTGATGCCAAAACCAGACAAAAACAAAGTAGAAAAAGAAAATTACAGACCAATATCCTTGATGGACATGGACACAAAAATACTAGCAAACTGAATTCAACAGCGCCTTAAAAAGATTATTCACCATGATTAAGTGGGATCCATTCTAGGGATGCGAGGATGTTTAAAGTACACAAACAATAATATACCACATGGACAGAATAAAGGACAAAATCATATGATTATCTCAATGGAAGCAGAAAAGGCATTTGGTAAAATTCAACATCCTTTAATAATAAAAATGTGGAACAAATTAGTATAAAAGGAACATACCTCAACATAAAGAGTGTATGTAATAAGCTAACAGCTAACATTTACTAATGGGGAGAAGCTAAAAGCTTTCTCTCTAAGATTTGGAATAAGAAAAGAATGATCACTTCCACCATTTTTGTTCAATATAGTATTGGAAGCCCTAGGCAGAGCAATCAGGACAAAGAAAGCAAGCAAGCACATCCAAACTGGAAAAAGGAGAAGTCAAATTGCTACTCTTTTCAGATGACATGATCATATATATAGAAAATCCCCAAAACTCTATCAAAATACTGTTAGAACTAAAAAATTCAACGAAGTTGCAGTATATAAAATCTATGCACAAAAGTCAGTAGTATTTATATACACCAGTAGCAACCAATCAAAAATAGAAATCAAGAAAGCAGTACCATTTGCAATAGTTACAAAAAATAATAAATACTTAGGAATAAATTTACTAAAGAGGTAAAAGATAACTACAATGAAAACTATAAATACTAATGCAAAACATCAAAGAAGACACACTAGCACAATGGAAACATCCTGTGTTCATGGACTGAAAGAATTAATATTGTTAGAATGTTCAGATTACCCCCAAACAATCCACAAATTTAACATAATCCTCATCAATATACCCCTGCCATTCTTCACAGATCTAGACAAAAATCCTAAAATTTGTATGAAATTTCAAAATACCCCAAGTAGCCAAGAAAATTTCATGTTAAGAGACTAAAGCAGTGCTATATTACCTGACTTCAAAATACACTACTAAACCATAATCATCAAAACATCATAGTATTGTCATAATAGTAGACACGAGTATCAATGGAACAGTGTAGAACCTAGAAGTAAACCCACACATCTACAGTCAACTGATTTTCAACAAGGTCCTAAGAACCCACAGTGGAGAAAAGACAATCTTTTCCATGAATGGTGCTAAGAATATGTATCCACATTGTAGTACAGACCTAAATACATAGAAGATGAATCTATTTCTCAGCAGTTACAAAAATCAAGACAAAATGAATTGAAGACTTAAATGTAAGAATGGAAACAATGAGACTACTAGAAAAAAATGTAGGAGAAACACTTCAGGACATTGGAATGGGTGAGAATTTTCTGGACAATACCCCAAAAGTACAGGAAACAAAAGCAAACAGTCAAATGGATGACAACAAATGAAAAAGCTTCTGGACAGTCAAGGAAAAACTCACCAGAGTGAAGAGACAACCCACAGATTGGGATGAAATATTTGTAAATAATACATTTGACGAGGTGTTAATATCCAAAATATACAAAAAACTGAACAGTAAAAGAGAAACTTGATTTAAAAAATTGGCAATAAATCTAAATATCATTAATCATCAGAGAAATGTAAATCAAAACCATAATAGATATAACTTCACTCTAAGTAAGAATGGCTATTGTTAAAAAGACAAAAGCTGGAAACTGCTGGTAAGAATGTGGAGAAAAAGAGAATCTTTGCACATTATTTATAGGAATGTACATTAATACAAACACTATGGAAAACAGTATGGAGATTTTCCAAAAAATTAAAAATAGAATTATTATATGATCCAGAAGACCCACTCACAATCATATATATTCATGTATATATGTATATATATGAATATGTATATATTTATGTATTCATGGATATAGATAGATATATAAATATATATGGATATAGATATATACATAGATATATCTAGAGATCTATATTTATTTATAGATAGATTCGTATCTATTTATATCTAGATATATAGATACATGATATATGCATGTAGATAGATACAGATATATGTATCTGCATCTGTATACATATATATCTGTATATGTATCTGTATCTGTATCTATGTATACAGATATATCTATATCTCCTAGATATCTAGATATATCTATATGTCCTAGATATATATCCATATGTCTTTATCTATATATCTACATATACATGTACATACCTCCTAGATATATATCATGTGTGTATATATATATATATATATATATTTATCCAAAGGAAACATAATCGGTATATTGAAGAAACATCTGCACTCCTATTTTTTGAAGCACTCTTCACAGTAGAGATAGAAACAATCTAAGTACCCATCAACTGATGAGCAGGTAATGAAAATGTGAATATTCACAATGGAATACTATTCATCCATAAAACAGAATTAAGTACTGTCATTTGTGACAACATGGATGTGACTGGAGATTGTTATGTTAAAGGAAATAAGCAAGACAGAAAAAGACAAGTACTGCATATCTCACCCATATGTGGAATCTTAAAATATTGATCTCATGAAATTGAGAATAGAATTGTGGTTACCAGAGAATGGGGAAAGTTAGGGGGAGATAGGGATGGAGTATCAACGTTTTGCTCTTCATGGCTTAGCCCAACAAAAGGATACTTCTTATACTTTCTCTATGCCCTGCACAGGGTTGCATGGGGGCTTTTTTTCTACAAGGTCACTTAGGGACTCATGCTCCACCATAGTTTGGCTTCACCAACTGGAATACATGACCTTTTCAGATATCATGGAAGAAAGAACTACAAAGTTGTGCACTGGCTTTTTTTTGTGATTTTCAATGGCATTAATGCATGCCATTTCCTCCTGCAATTCACAGCTAATTATATGTCTTTGCCTGAGACCAGTAGGGTAAAAAATGGAGAGCACAGGTAGAATGCTTGATGAGTACCACAGTCTCTGCCACGAGAAGTTAATGTAACTAAATGAAAATTACAGAGGATGGGAGAGGAGGCAGGGAACTGTTAGTAGTCCTAGGATGTTATAGAGGGCAGGTGATGTGGACTAAGGCAATTTGGTGGCGGGGAGAGAGGAGTGACATGGGTGATTTGGGGATTCTTACTGGTGCCAGTGTCCCCAACTTAAATGAGTAATTCTGATAGAGAAGTACCTGTGAGGTAGGAAGTGATATGGTTCACTTTGACCAGTACTGCTGTCTGCAGAGCCTAATCAAATATGTCCAGCAGCAATTCCAAGATTGGAGCTCAAAATAGAGACAGGGCATGCTATTGATATTTGGATATCATTGCAGAGTTATTGGGAGAGGCTGAAAACATGTGGGTAGATGACTGTCACACAGGAGAGAATAAAAACAGTTTAGCTGAGCTGTCAAAAAGTGAATTGTTTATGCAGTCTGGACCCAAAATCATCATGTCCAGGCTGATTCAGGAAATAGAGGGTCAGAATGTCTGCGTGTGCAAGGCTATACTCAACTGGTTTGATTTATTGTTGCAGAGGTGAAAGGCACACTGAGTGATTTATGGAGTGCAATATTTATTTGACATCTAAAGAAATAAAACAAGGCCTCTTATGAACTCTTGCAGAGATTTACTTTAGAAATTGAAGAGCAGCTTGACACTATAGATGATTAGACACCAAAAGAATTTATTAAATAAAATGGGTGGGAATGCTGATTCTACATCTTCGACCTATCTCTGTAGTACAGCAGTTTTCAACCTGTGTTTCACAGAGGGACCTCAGGAGCTGCTGCAGGATGCAAAGCAAAGATGGAGCAGAATGACTCACATATTCCAACTCTATTTGTCTTATATTGTAGGGTTTCATACAAGACTACAGAAAAAAAGTTCCACACCACAAACAAAATAAAAATATTTCCCTCTCTATCTTCAATGTTAAAAAAGACTTAGCCGAGGCTTGGGTTATTGTATTATTCTCCCTCTCTGGTCTCACCCCTTTGCATGCAACACCATGTTGCTCCCCAAATGATCATTCTCAAACACAAATCCAAGTCTGGCATTGACTTCCTACCACTATTTGTATAAAGTTAAACTTTAAAGAATGGCACTTAGCACTTCATGATCTGACGTCTGTTCCCTCTCCACAGCATCCTTTTCAGGAGGTCTCATTTGTTGATTTTGCTTCCACCATAACAAACATCTTGCATGTGCAGTGCCCTGGAGGTCCAGTGCCTTCTGCTTAGCTAACTCGACTTCCAGGCTGCAGCACAGGCACAACCTGCTCTTAGAATACTCCCTGAACGCCACTAGTTCACCTAGAAGTCCTCTTGGGTTCTCATAGTGACAAATGCATACTTCTCTGATGGCACATAGCCCACATTATTCTATTAATTGATGTTGCAGTTTGTTTTCCCCATTGGATGGTGAGCAAGCACCTTAGGGAGAGGGGTTGGCTCACTCAGCTCCTTTTCCTCAGACCTTGGCACTGTAGTTGACACCCAATATTGTTGTTCAACAAGAACGTGAATGAATGTTACTCTTTCTGGAGATGGTGAAAATAATAGATTTTTAACTGTTAGATTGATTTGAAAAAGTTTGGTCAATGAATATAGACAACAGCTTTTTAAAATTTTTATATGATTTTTGATTTTGTTGTTTTTTACATATTTAGAATTTAGTGGCCTTGTAAATGCCATATCTTTGAGCATAACATTTCAGAATATTAGGATGTTAATTTTTAAAAGTAAATAAAAATATGAAATATGAAATATAGAAAAATATACCAGAATAATTTAGGTAAAAAGATCTTCTTTAATGGAAAATGCCATCATGATAACAATGGAATAGACCAAAAGGTAGAAAAGGAGCAGGAAATAGAGAACTGAGTTATCTCACCTACTTGGCTCTTGGAGGATATTTTCAATCTCAGGATTTTTACCTTCTAATTTATGGAAATTCTACAGTAGTATACCCTAGAATATTGTTTATCCACTCCATGTTCCCAGATTTGGGATTTCTATGATGCAAAAGTCTCCGTGATTCTTAACTCTTTAATATCCTTCATGGCTTATCTCTCTCCATCATGCTATAGAGATGTTCTATTCAATCTTCCAATTCGTCTTCCAATATGACTTGTCCTTTACATAATCTATTTGCAGAAAAATTTTTAGAAAAATCTTAATGACTGTACTTTTACTTGGTTTTTTAGAACTTGTTCCATAACTTCCTGCTTTTATTTTAAAGATATGCCTTCTTCCTTGATGTTTTAAACAAGGTAAGCAAACTTATTGTAAACTCCCCTTCATAATGTTCTGTTATCACTGGCTCTGCATGTCCTACAAATCATATTTCATGGTGCTAAATGTCTAATTTTATTTTATTGTGTTAGTTTTACTTATGAGTTTACTTCAGGATACTCTTTTCTGCCCTGAGGTGTTTTCCTCCTGTTTGTCCATAAGTACCTTCAAGACTCGCTGATTCTGAATTATTGTTTGTGTTATGTTTTCATCTTGGGATTCTCAAAGTGCATTGATAATGAGAGCTCAGTTCCCACTCCCACATGCAGTTCAATCCTGGGTTCTCGGCTCCCTGGAAGACTCCTTTTTACACACAGTGTGGAGATGTTGGCTGTTTTCCAACAGTCACCTTAGACATGCAGGCAGAGATGTCCTGGTTCCTTCGACATCAGTGTGGTGCTTTCTGGGGTTCTAATTTTGCACAGGAAGCCAAGTTGTTATTCTTGCTATGAACATGTTTTCCTGAGCCACATTCTGTCTTGAATGGCTATGAGAAGGTCAGGCTCTGAGACTTGTCACCTCTCCTACTTCCTGATTAATCGTCATATTCCTTCTATGTTCTGGTATTTGGAGATCTCCTTTCTTGCTTTTGAGTTCTGCTACATTTTTCTTATCTAAAGGTATTTTTATTTCTATTTCTATCTTTGGAAATGTTGTATTCAATTCCACCATATCCAGGGACTCCCTACTATTATTTCTTGACTCTCTAAATATGTAGTCCTTTGTTTCTGTTGTTCTCTTCATTTTGAATAATCTCTCAGATGATTTCTGCCTTCTGCAAATATATTTGTTCTTTTAGGACCTAAGGACTTGATGAAAATAAGCTCTAGGGAGTCTTATTTTTCCCTTCAGGGACCAAATTAACCCCTAATCAGTTCCTTTTCTGAACTCCTTTGATATCCAGTTGATATTTATTCATATTCTGTTATAATTGCTTACTGGGTATTATTTGTCTTCTTACTGATTATAAGATCTTTAAAATTTGGGCCTATTTGTTAAGCTTCTTAAATGTCTCCAACAGCAAGTCATGAAGAACTGTTCACACAATGGGTTTCTCCTAACAGAAATGTGACTAAAGTAAAAGGCACAATTGAATAGAATAATTTTACAGTATCTTAAGTTCAATTTAAGAGGATTCAAGCACCAAGAAAACAGGATTTGTCTGAATTTTGTTATCCTTTGTATTTTACTTACTCATTTTACTCAGGATTTATGAATTTGTAAGGCCAGAGAGATTTCATACAAGATCCTAGGTTACTGAAGGGGAACTGAGGGATTTGATGTCAAGATGTATAGGATTAATATGATAGGTACAATCGCAGGGACTGTGTTTGTGCCAACATAAGATGCTTCTTTAAATCAGTGGGGGAGAATTAGCTACTTCAGAGGATGTCTGCTTAGAATATGGTCCTGGGTAAATGAATAAACAAACAGCTGCTTCTCAGAGCTGGGCAGTTTCCAAGTTCCAGTTCATGGGAGCTCAGAGTACGGGATGCAAATCACATTCCATCCCTGAACTGGCCAATCAAGCCCTAAACATTCTTGAGGTCTTTAGCTATGACTGTGAACATGGGAACACCCAAGGGCACCTTCAAATTAAAAATAAACATACTGTTCTCAAGATTCCTGGATATATAATTTGGTAGAATTTTAAGAAGTATCTTTTTATAGTAACAGAGTCTATAAAGAAAATAAAATTCAGGTAAGGTTGTGTCCTTTCCAGGCATAAGTGTATGTAAATGACCTTTAACTATAAATGCGAACACTTTGGACATACTTCTGCCCCAGTCTAAAACTTTTCAGAAAAACACATGCTGCATTTGTTTTTTCAGTTCTAGTCAAATGTTTACAATCTATTGGATAATATTACATCAATAAAAGTAAGTTAATATTTTGCTGTGCATGATGGTACATGCCAGTAATCCCAACTACTTGAGAAGAGGAAGCAGAAGAATCCCAAGTTCAAAACCAGCCTTGGCAATTTAGTGAGATCCTGTCTCAAAGTAAAAAATTTAAAGGTCTGGGGATATAGCTCAGTGGTAAACTACCCCTGGTTCAATCCCCAGTATAAAAAAAAAATTAGCATTTGTTGTATGATTGCCTGGGTTAAGCTATGCTCCTCTACTTTATAATGATCTCTAATAATATCCAAATAATCTTATGATGTCATGACTTTTATTATTTGTAGCTGGAGAAAATTGACATATAAAAGGGTTAATTAATTTGTCCAATTCATTTTTAACTACTCTGTGACTTGGGAAAATTGCTGTGAAATTTCTGTGACCCTCTTTCAATTTATCTCCCTACTTTAGAAAGCATATGGACAAATTTGTAGGATTCTCTTTGAGAATTTATATTTTACTGGGACAAGAGTGAAAAATAGCCATGGTGGTAAATTTAACAGTGTTGGTTAATAGGAGGTGGTTGAGTGATGTCTAAACTTAACCACTTTCTATTGTCATCTGTTGATTATGTATTTCCCCTAAGCCTCTTTTTCTGGACACTCCAATATCACCACCAATCCTAGGTTTAAAATATTGGGTGCTGGGCACTGTCTAAAAGTTAACACTTGGGATATGAATTAAAAGTAAATCCAAAACTGGTGACTCCAAAACTCACCATTAGCCACTTTCATGCTTTCTTCACTCCTCTCTTCATACATTTTGGTCTTATAAATCTTTTGAAGTCCATGGGTTAAAGCCTTGGTTGTCAGCCTGTATAACTATTGGAAAGTGGTGGAATTTTTAAGAAGAAGGGCCTAGAGAGAAAACTTATGTCATTGGAGAGAATGACATTGAAGTGCCCACCATGAGCTGAATGGCCTCCTTTGCCATGTGCTCCCACCACGATGTGCTGCCTTGCCACAGGTTCAAAAGCAACATAGCTAACTGACCATAATCTAAAATCTCCAAAAGTGTGAGCCAAAATAAACCTTGCCTCTTTTAAACTTGATTATATCCAGAATTTTGATATAGTAATAGAAAGTTGACTAATTCAACACTGTAACAAAATTTGTTTTCTTGTAAGCCTGATGCCTATTGTTGGCTATCTGGGAACATGAAAAAAATTATCCTATGTTCCCAGAGCCCCTGGATAAACAGCTTCTGTTTGCTTTTAGTTTGGTGATCTCCACTTAGTTCCACATAAATAAAAATAGGGAAAAATCAATTATTCTTGCACATGCATGTAAGATCACTTTTACCAATTTATACAATTTCAGAAAATGAGCAGAGTAAATAGATGCTGTCACTATGACCAGTGTTGAAAGTGATAAGAATCAGCAATAAGTCCAAAGTTTTTTTTTTATCGCTTGTTCTATTTAGGTATACGTGACAGCTGAATGCATTTTGATTCATTGTACACAAATGGAGTACAACTTTTAATTTCTCTGGTTCTACATGATGTAGTCACACCATTTGTGAAGATTTTTTTTTCTTTACAAATACATTTAAAGAAAGTCTAGAGCTTTGAGAACTCTGGTCACAGTGACTCCCCCAACTTTGCCAAGGTGCCCTTCAACCAATCAGGAATAGGAGGACTTGAGACAAGAAAGAAAGGAGCCAGGTGGTAGAGGTGGCAACTTCTACAAGGCTATATTTCCAGTACTCCAGTGTTGAAGCTGAGAGGAGGCATCACTCTGGACAACATGGAATGCTATACAGCTTGATTCCAAATGCAAAATGTTGGCACAACTCAAATAATGTGAACATGTAACATATATGATTGAATTAAAGGCAAAGCCTCTTGTTTTAAAGAAGAAAAGGCTTTTAGCATAATTTATCTCTAAAAACATTACTAAGTACTTACTATTTGTATTTCACTGCATGTGGAGATGAACATAAGATGTAGAAACTCTCTTTTCTATACTAATTCTTTGAAGGAAAAAGTGGCTCCATTATAATTAGGTTACAAGCTGCATTACTAATTTTTCATACCTAGTCACTGATCATGTATAGTTGAAATATAGCATAATAAAGAAGTTATAAAGCTCTGTGGCTTTTTCTCTGTACTTTATAAGATTCACAGTATGAATGCAAACTAACATCAAATAAATAACACATCTTTTAAAAATCATGCATTATCTAATACTTCCCATAACCCTGATATTTGGAATGCTCCCATCATGCCTAATAGGTTATATGAATTCAACAATGAATTATATTCTCATTATTGAGAAGACTTTGTATCAAAAAATAAAATTCTATTTACTGGAGGAAATTGGAGCATATTAACACATTTTCGATATCAATTAAGGGCTTTTAATGTACTTGTTATCAAATGAACTGAAACATTGAAAAGAGGGATTTGGGATCACTGTGGAAAGAATAATAATCTCCTTGGTTCTCAAATTTGGTTGCCCTTGGTAAACATTTGGGAATTTTTTAAAAAGCAAGATCCAGGGCTACTGATTTAATTGTTCAAGCTAAATGACACCAATATGCAGCAAAGGTTGAGAATCATTGGTTTACAGTAAATATTTCAGTTCATTACTTCTTCAGGGCCACACCCTCCTCCAGTTCCTGGGCTTCTTCCTGACTTCATAGGTTTGTTAAGCAGTTTTCTGATGTTATTTTCCCAAGGAGACAATATTTCTCCTGGAAAGAGCACTGACTGCTAATGGTGAATCAACCTTCTAGTTAAGTTAGTCCTTGGTGATTCTAAGCAGTGGGAGCTCATTTTCCCTCCCTTTCCCACTCCAGCTGTTCAGCCTGAGATAGGCCTACCACCATCAAGATTACAGACCTACAGAGCTGGTAGGCTGACCCTAGAAACAAAAATGGCAACAGCCACATCCAGGTCATTCCAGTTTGTCCATCTGTTTTGCTCAAATTACTTCACTGCTTGTTTCTTAATTAGTTTATACATCTGCTTAATTATGCCCCAGACCAGCTGTTCTCAGTCCTGACTGAACATTAGAATCACCTTGGGAGGTTTTTGGAATCCTGGCGCCTCTAGCAATTGCATCATGATCCCTGGGGGTTGGGACCCACCGGACTCCCCAGAAAACCTGGGGACACACTGCCTGAGCCCATAATGCTCTCACATACTTACCTAAGACATTCTTGAATCTGCATTATTTTAGTTGGTATTATGGAGCTACAGACATGAGGACATATATGTCTTTTTAGTTATTCTGATTTGTTGATGGCAGATAATTATTATTGAAGGTGTACAGATATTTTTTAATGAAACTCCTTGGTACTAGAACCTTTTCCTTGGTCCAGGGGCTCTTTAAAGCATTATATGGGAGATTCATTTATTTATTGTATGATCTCTTACAAATGAGGCATTTGTCCAAGGTCACACAATTAGTATTAGGGTCAAGATTCAAATGAGATACCTTGGCTCCAGAGTCAGCAAGTTTAACCACAGGTGACCACCAGTTATAGTTGTTAGCACCACTAGCTAACACGAGGGAGGTGATATTCTCACACTTTCATTTTACAGGTAAGGACCTGAGGTACATGCAGGTTTCCCAGGATCATACAGTTAGTAAATAGCAGAGCTTGGATTTAAACAGTTTGACCCTAAAGTTCTCACTCTGTCTATCATCTAGCCCTTTTTCACAAATATTCAACAAATGCAGCTTTTCAGAAATTTCAATTACCACAGACTGGAATTTAGTATTTCAAGTTTCAGTGGGTTTCTGAGCTTACTCTTAATGTTTTTCCCAGAATTAAACACACACACACACACACACACACACACACACACACACACACTACCACTGTTGCCCTGGAGAAGATATTAATAAAAAGATGCTATAACTGCTTTCTTAATATTATCCCATGATTTTAAAATTTATCTGACTTGTGAATATATAAGGTACCATAAACACATCACTGATTGCATGTAGAAAGAAGAAAAGATTCTTCATGCCTGAAAATTCTTTTAATTTCCTCTATTAGTTTGGCATGCTCCTAATTTAGTATTAAAAATCTAGATTTCTTCCAGCTATTGGACATTGTCCTATTTCAAACTTTAAAAAAACAAATTCATCCAAGTATTATGGTAATAAGTACGTAAATAGGACAAATACATCTCAGCCCATTGGCCTGCTGCCCCGAAGATTGAAACAGCTTCACATTCTGGATTACAATCAACACTAACTGTCACTTAGTACAGTCTTTGTAAAGCGAATTGATTCTAGATTATAAGAGGTGATTTTAAAAGTTTCTTGTTTCTTACATTTCAAGATGCAAGCAGATCACCCCAGGTTTTTGCTAAAATGCAAATACCTGTTTTGGGAGGCCTGAAGTGAATCTCAGGACTCTATTTCTAGTATGCTCTAAAGTGACGTCCACGCTGTTGGCTTGTGGACCACACTTTTGAGTAGCAAGGACATTGTGCTGGTAAACTTGTTCTCCCAAGAAGGGAAACAAAGACCTTATTTGTAGTATTTGCTAATTTCCATGACAGAAATATTATTACAATGGCCACCTTCAAGACCAACATAATGCCACTGAAAACTGGGTTGAGAAAAGATGTTCAGCATGCTGAACACAGTTGGCTTTCTGGGTAGGTATGAGCCAGCTCCAGCGCACCATTGGATATATGTTACTAAAATCACATGCGACTTCAGGATTTGACATAGTGAGTGATATTGTTCTACTCTGCAAAGAATTTCAGTGAGTTTTCCTACAACAAATGCTACAGGAAAAGTGACCAAAGATTACTACAAAGTATTGAGAATAGATGGAAAATAATGTAGTTCCAAGGTTGTAGATTAATGAGAGGGCAGATTTAAGAAGAAAAAGGACATGTTAGCCAATAATGGAGACTTAAACAAGATTTGAACCAGGTTTTGACAGTGATTGGTTTGTATGAGTAGGAAAGGTGAAAAATCACAGGAAAGGAAATGGGATAAGAACCAGCAAAAGATCTGGTGCTAAATGAAGTGAAAGAAACCTTGGAATTACTAGTGTTGGGAGTTAGGTAGTTGGTCTAGGGCAGAATGAAGACATCCTACTTCCACAAATATTTTATTTTCAGAATGACTGGGGAATAAAATATTCATATTAAATGTTAAGTTTAATGGGGAATTGATGTATATACCAAAAGAGATATCAATAAAGTAATTTTGTATATCATAGAACAAAGAATCTAATTTCTTCTCTGATGGAGAAAGGATTTCTAGAGTTGCCACATCCTGCATCTTTGGCATCTTTGGCCCCTGTTTTGGTGGAGTTTGGTGATGGACCAAAAATGAAAGTTGTACATTTTCAATCACAGTGTGCTATGAGAAAAATGTGTTCTTAAGCTATTCTCCAAGGTTGCAATATGAGAGCATCCTAGGAAACTCCACTCTATGAAGAGAATTTCCAATTGATAGAAAAGCCTTCCTTGCAATTATTATTCAGCCATAAAGGAGAATAAAATTATGGCATTTGCTGGTAAATGGATGGAGTTGGAGAATATCATGCTAAGTGAGATAAGCCAATCCCCAAAACCAAAGGCTGAATGATTTCTTGATAAATAGATGATGATCATAACAGGGGGTGGGAGGGAGGCAAGAATGGAGGAAGGATGGATTGTGTAGAGGAAAATGAGGGATGAGAAGGGGGTGGGGGGAAGGAAAAACAATAGAATGAGACAAACATCATTACCCTATGTACGTGTGTGATTACACATATGGTGTGACTCTACTTCACGTATAACCAGAGAAGCGATAGTTGTACCCCATTTGTGTACAATGAATAAAAAAATAAGATCCAAAAGAAAAAAAAGAAGCCTTCCTTGCAATCAATTGAGCCTTTAAGAGCCAAAACTCGTTTCCTTATCTGGAAAATGGGGCTAATCATACCTAATTCATGGTTTGAGTGATAGATGATTAAATGGGACATGGTTAAAAAATGTTAGTGCTCATTAAACTGTATAACTCATTAACTATATAAACAGGTTTCTACATTATGGGTACAGCTTTTAGAGAACCTGTGACCAACTATATGCAATATTTGAATGCCTTGGACTGGCTCTGACGCCCTGGTAGAGGACTGTCCCTTGGCCCTCAGACCCTTCTTGTAGCAGCAGAAGTCATGGGAGTGACTTCTTACATTTCTAAGAGAGGTCTATTTGGAAAAAAAAAAAATCCTCTTTTTTTCCTGTCTCCTAGAATAAATGTACTATTTCATTTTCCTAATTTGTACTATGTTAAGAACCAGAAGAGGGAACTTAAGGTCAATCAGACTCTCAGGTTGAGTAACTCTAAGCTATACACTCCAGAATCTTGCCTTTGTCTCTGATTCCAAATGGGCTTGTGGGGAAAAGTGATATAACCATGAGATCACTGTGTTCTTTCAGATGATTTCCTGTTTCCTGTGTATTTAAATACACAGGGAATAATCCTGCTATTAAAATGAGACCCTGTATGTGTGTATGGGCAGAAGTTCAATGAAAAAGGAAGAAAAATATGCTTGCTGAACACCAGATGTAGAATGCATAAATCCTGTTAGAACAAGTGGGGAATAGCTTCACGGCTGACTTGCAAGAAACCTACGGGGACTGGGAAGCCTGATAGGCATATGTCAAACAGACTTATTTAAATCATCCACTTCCTCAGCAAAATAAAAGTTTGAGAGAGTTCTGTTTCCTCTTGTGGTTTGAAATAACAGTTGTAGGCTTCAGAAGTCCTACTTGATTGAGGGCTTCCAAGCAAAGATGTTACGTGACCCAGTTTAGGCACTGGACAACACTGGCATGGCCTAGTGCTTCTCACTAGGGCATTCTGTGTTGCCCTGTTTGTACTTTCTGTCCTTTGTCATCTAAGCAACAGATTGCAGGGCAGCTGACCACTACTTTATGGCCCCTGGACTTGTCTTTGTAAAAGGTTTTTGCATCTGAAAGAAAATTAGTTTCTGGGTTAGACCAGTCTAGATCCAGAGTGCAGGATTTCTCTCCGTAGGCTAGGAGATGAGGCAGTTCTTTCTTTTCCCAGCTTTGTCCTGTCCACATTTCAGACAGTGTTATGACCATAGATAATCAGTTTGTATTAAAACAGACCTGACTTAAAAACTAATAACCTGTGTGTGTCTAACTGTAAGATCCACACTAATTTGTAGTGAGAGAGAAACTGGGATTCAAATCCTTTTCAAGTATCCTATTCTGGTGGCTAAGTTCTTCAGGATGCCCCATTAGAGTTCAGCAGGTTTTTGCATGTATAAATGCAAAACAAAGTTAATTAAGTACTAGCCTTTTCCTTTAAGGCATGGTAACTCTAAGTTGTATTCAGAATATTCCTCTTTAAAATATTATGTTAAATATGTTCTTTTTGTTGTGGCTATATTCAGTAGAAAAAAATTATATGGGGCCATTGGAAGACCACGGACTCTGTTTTCAAATGGACTCAAGTCTAAATTTTGCCAACGGCACTAGTCACTAATGCATGAACTTGAGCATGTTTCTAAACCTCTCTGATCCTCAGTTTCATTATCTTCTTGTTAAGAATGTACATGCACAAGGTATTCATAAAGAATCTAGAACAGAGAGCCTCAGACAATGGCAGAGCAAGTCTAGCCAGCAACCCTTAACCCCATCCACAGCCCAGAAAAAAAAGTAGTGAAAGAACAGCTGACCAGAGAGGTGGGGGACAGAGTAAACACTCGAACTCAATGTTGAACAGCATGAGACTTGGAGTGACCTGAAATTTGGCTACCAAAGTCAAAATGCCAGAATTCTTTAGGGTAAGGTCAGGGGGAAGGGTAACAAGAGAGAAGGAGGGAGAGGAGAAGCCCATAAGCTTACTTCCTTAACAACAATTGGAAAGAAAAGCAGAGCAAGTTAAAAGGTGACAGGAGCAGCAAAGACAGTGAAGGAGATTACACTTTAGCCCAAAATGTGGTCAGGGCAGGGCAGTCATTTTGTAGAGTCCACAGCTAGCCAGTCTCCCAAGAAGGCTGATTTAAATCAAAACAACCTATCCCTAACTATGGATAACAGCAAATAAAACCATGGGGAATGCCTCTGTAACAGGTTGTCAGTCATTCATCTAGAAGAAACTTGCGCAGGGATTGCTGCGAGCTGAAGCAAAAACCCTGAACTCATCATAGACAAGGGGAGAGAGGTGAAGTAAATCTGAGAGCAGACCACTCCCAAGGAACATAGACCCCAACCAGCACAGTGCTCCCCACAGCCTCCATAGGAGCTCAGGCAAAGACAGGCCAACCAACACCTACCCCTGTGACGGTCACAGGTAAAACCCCAGTGATCTGCCCACAGAGAGCCTGCCCCTACAGGTACCACAGTGGCAGATAGTCACAAAGCACTTAGATAGAAGCCTCATCAGATGAGAGTGCTCAGTGATTCACAACTGCCAGCCATGAGTTCAGACAGAAGTTGGTAAACTGACAACTACCCTAGTCATGAAGTGGTACCCCAATTATCTACATCAGCCAGGGCGGAGGTTTCACAATTGGCCCACAGAGAGCCTACACCCACAGGTCTCACAATTGCAGCCACCAAGTGCTTAGATAAGACCACTGCAAATAAGTCCCAGCAGAAGGGAGTGGCACACAGCATTCCGCAGCAGCCAGACAACCCTGAGTCCTGCACCTTGCAACCTTTTACCCAACAGAATTAGTCAGCAGGCACGTGACCCTCGAAAGATGTAGACTTGGGCCTCTAGGCTGACTGACGTGCACCAGTTGGCGAGAGAGTGGCAGCAACCAGGGAAGTAGGAAAGTAGCTCCTGATCCCCAGCACCTCTAGGAGGGTCCACAGCTGTGAGCTCCAGAGTTGCCAGGTAACTCCATTCTCATTCAGTACTATGAATCCACTGAAAGCATTTCCTGGGGATAATCCCAAGCATCCAGCAGACACATGTACTCAAGGGCAGTACACCCCACAAAGGAGTTTACAGAGGAGCATCCAACAGACACCAGCTACCACCCAGTGTGCCCAGACACAATCCCATGGGCCTATAACCTGCACATTACAGAGAGGGCAACAGCCCCACAATTCCCATGGGTCACCCAGGACCATATCAACCAGACAGCTGAAGTATCTTTAAATGAGACCACCACACCCTACACACTTCAAAACACACATGGGAGAGCCCACACTGGATATGACAGCACTGGATACCTGGAAGGTTTCTTCAGGAAGGCACGTAAAACTGCACCACTCCCCCAACAGGGAGAAACCTGGCTGCTAAGTCAGACAATTAGGAACCCATCTCCTCTGATCCACCAGAAAGCTAGTAGATACCCGGCCATACCACAGGTCAGAGGGGGCCCCCTAGAATTGTCTCAGAGTTGATCATTATCACCACACCCAGGGAAACTTAGACAAAGTCAAGGAGTGGTGGGCATCTTCTAAAGGTCCCATATCCTGATGCAATCCAAATCAGGAAGACTTAGTAAGAAATCTGCCCACCTCAGCATGGAAAATCATAAATAGCTCTAATGATCTTACAGATATTTCTTTTTATTTGAATCCATAGGTGTTCTCTTATTATTTGAGACTGATTCTCTAGTCCTGATTGACTATTTCTTCTAACATTTTAAAGCATCAACTGGAGTCATTGTTTTTGTCTCTGCTTTACTAGCTCAGCTTTACACTTGCTCCTCTTAGTCTCTCCTTTCCCTCTTGCATCACTGGCTTCTGCCTCAAACCCCATTCCTGCTTTTTCTTCTTTTATCTTAGTTTGTATTTTTTTCTATCTTTCCTTTCTTTTTTCTATGCCCGTTTTTCTCTCCTTCCCTTTTCAACCCCTGGACAGTGTAACAGCAATTTTGCTATCTTTAATAACTAATTCCTCAACCTATTCAAGAATAGTTGGATTAGAGGAACTGGAGAGAACGTTATCAATCAATATTTCTTTCCTAAGGTTTTTTAGTACATAACTGTGCTATGAAGTGATTGCAGTTCATAAGGTTTAAGTTCTCTTAAAGTGCTAGACACTGCGTAGCAGAGGGCACATGTTGAGTGAGAAAAATCAAAACTTGGATATTCATACAACCTAGGTATTTAGGATAACGAAGCTCACTAAGTAATCTCTTGCATAAAAGTAGAAGAGAGTGATCCCAGCAGGTGGGTAGACTACAAACAATATGAAAAGCAAGCAAACAAGTCACAACACTTCAACAGCTGATCCTGTTGACACAACACTGGAGAAATGTTGGCTGAAGATTTTAGAAAACTCAGTTAAAATGTTCAATGAACTTCAAGAAGATGTAAGGAATGAACTAAGAGAGAAAATATAGGAAGTGAAAGATCATTTCAATAAGGAGACAGAGATTATGAAAAAGAACCAACAGAAACCCTGGAAATATTCACTTCCTCTCAGTTGCACATGAAACCTTCTCTAAAATATACCATGTTTTAGGACACAAAACAAGTCTTAGCAAATACCAGTGGTGGGGCTGGTGGAATTTCCTGAATCCTACCAGATCATAGTGGGGTGAAGATTGAAATCAATAACAAGATGTAAAACAGAAATAATTTTAACACCTGGAGATTTAGTAGCATACTTTTGAATGAGGAGTGGGACATAGAGGAAATCAGGGGAGAAATAAAAAATGTTATTTATTTATTTTTTTAAAAAGTTTTTTTAACAGACTGCTTTTTGATTCATTGTACACAAACGGGGTACAACTTTTCATTTCTATGGTTGTGCATATGTAGATTCATACCACTCATGTAATCATACATGTACATAGGGTAATGATATCTGCCTCCTTCCATCATTTTTTCATACCCCTCCCCCTCCCCCTCTCATTTCCTTCTAAGTAATCTAAAGTTCCTCCATTCTTCTCTCACTCCCCACCCCCCAACCCTATTATATATCATCATCCACTTATCAGGGAAAACATTTGGCCTTTGGTTTTTTTGGGATTGGCTTATTTCACTTAGCATGACATGCTCCAGTTCCATCCATTTATCTGCAAATGCCATAATATTATTCTTCTTTATGGCTGAATAATATTCCATTGTTTACCCATGAGAACAGAGATACAACATATTGAAATCTCTGTGATAGTATGAAGGCAGTTCACAATAGCACAATTAACAATAACCAGCCCAGATGCCTGCCAGCAGATGAATGAATAAAGAAAATGTGATATATATACACCATGGAGTTCTACTCACTCAAAAAAAGGAATGAAATCATTTCATTTGCTGGTAAAAGGAAGGAGCTGGAAAACATCATGCTAAGTGAAATAAGCCAGACTCAGAAAGTCAAGAGTCAAATGTTTTATATGTGGAAGCTAGAGCAAAATGAGGGGGAAAAAGAAGGTGGGGGAATCCCATAAAAAATAAGAGAGAGATCAATGGAGTAGAATAAAGGGATTGAAAGGATGAGAGAGGAAATGGGAGCATGGAAAAACTGTGAAATTAAATTTACTAAATTACACTACATATGTATATGAATATAGCACAGTGAATCCACTCTTTATGTAATCTATAAAGCATCAATTAATAAAAAACAATACAAAAATATAATGGAGACCAGTAGTGTAGAAGAAGGGAACAGGGACAGGGATGAGGTGAAGAAAGTGCTGGAAACTAAAATGGCACAAATTATGTTCCATGCATGTATGATTGTGTCAAAATGAGCCACACTGTTGTGTATAACTACAATGCACTGATAAGACATTTAGCAAATCATTGTAATAACAAAGCTTACATTTAGTAAGTCCCAATTTGTATCAGGTAAAGGCAAACAAACTAGCACAGAATTCAACATTTTGAAAACCCTGGCGAATTCTATGATATCCGTCTCTCCATCCCTCCCTTCCTCCATGCCCCCATCCATCCATTCCTTCATTAAAAGCCTGTTGAACATTTCTTATTTGCTAAACCACTATGTCAGCTGAGAGAGCAACAAACAAGAGTAAGATGTGAGTTTTGACCTTAAGAAAAAACCACAAAGTCTCAGATGAAGACAGGCAGATTGAAGGCAAGCACTAGGTGCACTGATGGAGAAAGCTTTCTACTCTTTCTGGTCAAAGTGTGAAGTGTCAGGAAAGCTTTAGCCTAGAAAGTAAAGAACACACACACACACACACACACACACACACACACACACACACAGGGGAAAAAAATCCCATGGTCATGGGCTGGAAGAATCAATATTGTTAAAATATTCATACTATCTAAAATGATCTACAGATTCAATGCAATTCTCATCAAAATACCAACAACATTCTTTAGAGAACTAGGGAAAAACAATCACAAAATTCATGTGGAACCATGAAAGACCTTCAGTAGCCAAAGCAACCTTGAGCCAAAAGAACAAAGCTGAAGCATCACAATATATAACTTCAAAATATACTACAAAGAGGTAGTAATCAAGAGAGCATGATAGTGGTATAAAAATGAACATATAGACCAATGACGCAGAGCAGAAATCAATCTACATATCAATAGCCAACTGATTTTCAACAAAGGCACCAAGAAAGTATGCTGGAGAATAGAGAGTTTCTCAAAAAATGGTGCTGGGAAAACTGGACAAGCATATTCAGAAGAATGAAACTGGACCCCTCTTCTCTCACCTTAGAGAATAATCAACTCAAAATGGGTCAAGAACTCTTGTACTCAGCTATGCATTTTTGTGACCAAAAGACTCAGCAAGATCAGCCTAGAGAAGGACAAGTTTATTTTGGCTCCTGGTTTCAGAGGTTAAGGCCATGGTTGGCTGACTCCATAGCTCTGGGTCTGAGGTGAGGCAGAACATCATGGTGGAAGGGCATTGGTGGAGGAAGTAGCTCAGGACATGGCAACTAGGAAGCAGAGAGAGAGCTCCACACATCAGCAACAAACTATAAATTCCAAAGACATATCGCTAGTCACCTACTTCTTCCAGTCACACTCTACCTGTATGCAGTTACTGCTAGTTAATTCACATTAGTGGATTAATCCACTAATTAGTTTATAACTCTCAGAGCCTAATCATTTCACCTCTGAACATTCTCGTATTGTCTCACACATGAGTTTTTGGGAGATACCTCATAGCTAAATCATAACAAGGACCTAAATGTTAAGCCTGAAACTTTGAGATTACTAGAAGAAAACAGAGGAAACACTTCAAGACCTTGAGCTAGGCAAAGATTTGTTTGGATAAAAAGACAAAAGCATTGTTGACAAAAGCAAAACAATTGTATCAAACCAAACTATTATATCAAAACTAAGAAACTTCAACACAGCAAAGGAGACCATCAACAGAGTTAAGTGACAACCTACAGAAAGGGAGAAAATATTTGCAAATTGTTTATCTGATAAAGGCTTAATATTTAGGAAATGTATGAACTCAAACAACTCAACAGCAAAGTGACAATCCAATTTAAAAAAATGGGCAAATGACCTGAATAGACATTTCTCAAAAGAGATATATAAATGGCTAACGGTATATGAAAAATGCTCAACATCATTAATCATCAGGGAATGCAAATCAAAACCACAGTGAAATATTATCTCATCTGTCTTATAATGGCTACTACCAAAAAGACAAAAATTAAGTGTTGGCAAGGATGCAGAGAAAGGGGAACTTTTATACATTGTTAGTGGGAATGTGAATTGGTAGAGTGATTACAAAAACAGTGTGGAGCTTTGCCAAAGAACAAAAATAGAAATGCTACAAGATCCAGCAGTCCCACTACTGTGTATACATCTAAAAGAAACGAAATCATTATATCAAAGAGGTCCCTGCACTCTTGTGTCCCTTGCTGCACTGTATACAGTAGCCAAGATGAACTGGAGGAAATCATGTTAAGTGAAATGAGTAAACTGCACAAAGACAAGCAATATGTTCTCATTTATGGAATCTGAAAAATTTGATCTCACAGAAGTAGAAAGTAGAAGAAAGCTCACTGGAGGGTAAGAAGAACAGAGGGAGGGGTGATGGAGAGGGTCCATAATGGATACCAGAATACAGTTGGAAAGGGGGAAGTAGTTCTAATGTTCCATGGCACTGTAGGGTAACCACAGTCTACAACAGTTAGCTGTACATTTTCAAATAATTAGGGGAGAAAAGTTTAAAACCTCCCAACACGTAGAAATGATATTTAAGGAGCTGGTAATGCTAATTATCCTGATTGAATCATCACATGCTCTATTACCTGTGTTGAATCATCATGGTGTACCCTGTAAACAGGCACAAATATATGTCAATTAAAAACTCAAATTTTAAAAAGTTAATTTCTGCTAAAAGATAAGATTTCCAGAAGTAAAACTACCAAATTATGGGATGGAAATGGGTGATGAATGGGCTGAGGGGACAGGTGGAAAGAGAGAGAGAATATGTAAGTCAATTGTTTAATGCTACATACTCTGTTGATTGTGAGCCCATGTTAGGTGAAATTTGCTGAAACAAAATTTATGTGTTTATAAAAAGGATGTAGTTGAAAAGGAACTCCTTATTTCCTCACCGATGTCGCAGTGTAATAGAAGCACTGAATCTTCCCACATTTCCAGCTTTTCTGTAAAAGGCAGAGCATGTAACATTTAGGATGAGTGGCAGATGGAATTGAGGAAGTGAAAGATGGGAAGTATCCTTAAGGAAAACAACTGGAGGGGTCCGAGCCAGCAGGTTCTGAGAGAAGCTAAGGAGTAATTTGAGAATTGTGAATCTGCTGACACACTTTGTCTCTCTTCTTCCAGAAGTTCTTGAGACTCTTATCACCTTCTTTGACCTATTATTCTTCCACTTGTTGCTGAAGAGAGCACTGGAGTACCTTGGCCCTGGAGACAGAGCACACAGAAGAACACACAGTGCTGCGTGGTACTGTGAATGGGCATCTGGTCTCTGGGAAGCAGCACGGATGGTGCAGGGAAGGTAGGAGATATGTATATTGGTTATCAATTGCTGATAATAAATTACACTAAAACTTCCCAACTTAAAACAATGCATATTCATTATCTCATGCAATTTCTGAGAATCAGGAATCCAAGACTCTGGGTCTCCGGTGGAGATGCAGCCAGGTGTTGGCTGTGGTTACGTCATTAGAAAGTTCAGCTGGAGCTGTAGGCACAAAATGCTCTGCAGTACAGTTTCTATTTCTTTCTTTTTTTATTGGTTATTTTTAGTTATACATGATAGTAGAATTTATTTTGCCATAATTACAAAAGCATGGAATATATATTGTTCTAATTCAGTCCACAGTACCTCTCCTTCCTCTCCACTTCTCCCACCCCATGCTCCCTTCCCTCTACTGATCTTTCTGCCATTTACCCATAGTTATTTTTTATTTTTTATTTTTTTGGAACCAGGGATTGAACTCAGGGACACTTGGCCACTAAGCCACATCCCCAGCCCTATTTTATATTTTATTTAGAGCCAGGGTCTCACTGAGTTGCTAAGGGCCTCGCTAAGTTGCTGAGGCTGGCTTTGAACTCGCGATCCTCCCGACTCAGCCTCCCAAGTCGCTTGGATTACAGGCGTGCGCCACCACGCCCGGCTCCATAGTTATTTTTTTCTAAATTAATTTCTTGTGGATGTACATCACAGGTGAGATTCATTGTGGTGTATTCATATATGTACATAGGAAAGTTGAGTCAGATTTATTTTACTGTCTTTCTTTTTCCTATCCCCCCTTCCTTCACTTCATTTCCCTTTTCCTAATCCACCAAACTTCTATTCCTTTTTTTTAATCCCTGTCCCCCTTATTCACATGTCAGAGGAAACATTTGACCTTTGGTTTTTTGGGATTGGATTATTTTAATTAACATGATAGTCTCCAGATTCAACCATGTTCCTGTGAATGTGAAAAAGTCACTCTTCTTTATGGCTGAGTAATAGTCCATTGTGTATATATGCCACATTTTCTTTATCCATTCATTTGTTTAAAGGGCACCTAGTTTGGTTCCACAGCTTAGTTATTGTGAATTGTGCTGCTCTAAACATTGATGTGATTATGTCACTGTAGTATGCTGATTTTAAATTCTTTGGTATATACTGAGGAGTGGGATGACTGGTTCCATTCCTACTTTTTTTGGAATCACCATACTGCTTTCCATAGTGCTTGTACTAATTTGTAGTCCCACCAGCAATGTATGTATGTACCCTTTTCCCCACATCCATATTTCTATTATTACGTCTGGGATTCTTTTTAAATGCTTAAAATCATCTGTGTTCACTATTAATTATGTGTACTTAATCTTTGCCTACTAATATTGGGTTGATCTCTGCACCAACCCTGTCCCCCACTTTATTGATTAATGGAAGATTTTAAGGACTGAAAAAAATCAGCCTCTGTCCAGAACGTGAATAGCTCCTGTATGTTTCCTGGTGTGTTTTTTTCCATTTGAATTTTAACTGACTCATTTTTTCCCCTTTTTTTTTGCCACATAATAATTTCAAAAATATTTTACATGTGGTTGTATTTATCAGTGCATTTTTTTCTTATAGCTTCTGAGTTTGTGTCTTTCTTAGGATTCCCCACCACTCCAAAGTTACCAAGAACTCTCCTCTTTCTTTTTACCATTTTCATAATTTGATTTTTTACATGTCAGTTTAGATTGAATTGATTCTTTTAATTCTTTATACTATATTGAAGAATAAATACTGTGTGAAGCACTAAGTCTACATCCATTGTTTCTGGTTCAGATATTTCTATTTTATTTATTTTAATTGTTTGTTTATTTGTGGTGTAGGGATAATAAGTTCTACTGAGTAATATCTGTAGTTTTTGGTGGGAAAAGACCACCTTCCACACTCTGAACTTAACCAAAATTTCCTCCATCATTACTTAGAAGCGTTCGCTCCCAATGGGTTTGGTGCTCTGATGGGAGAATTGAGATTAAAATGGCCTACAAGATGGTCTACTTTAATAATCAAAACAAAATCAAATTAGCCATTGCATGCCTGCTACATGTTTGATTATACATTGTTTTCAATAAGATACATACACAACTAACACTTTTGAAATAATTTTGTCTACCTATAAAGTGTAATTGACAAAGGTCTCATTGTTTCAAGTTGGTTATTTCAAATTCAAAATGATATTCCACAAAAAAATATTTTCAATGCCATTTAAGTTCTTGGGTCTAATCAAACATTTCACATTTGTGTATACAATTCATAATGGGAGGAAAGTTTGTATGCCAATTATTTTGTGTATCATAATGTTTTAAAGCACAATTTATGATATAAATGATATAAATGAACCTGAGGCACCTCAGAAAATCCATAGTACATCCTCCCCGATCCTAGAGGCTGAAGTGAGAACCCTAGGAGTAGTTGGGAAATAGTTTGGGAAACAAGAAAAGATGCCTGGTCAGAAGAAAACTTCTGTGTATTTGTATAAGGGAAAGTTATTTGCTAATATTCAATTATTCAAAATATTCCTAGTATTTGTCCTGAAGAGGATAACTACAGAAATCAGGTCTTCAGTGTAAAATTTCAGAGCTGCATCATTTTTGTCGACAAGTGATCAGTTTTAAGAAAGTTTGCTAGATGAAATGGGGTCTTAGTTACCAAGGTGGATTTCAAGAGAAGGCAGATCTTGGCAAAAATAAGGTAAGAGGTGAATCTCCAAGAGATAAGGGCTTGGTTAACCACAGAAATAAGCCAGCAATCCAGCTCTGGCTCAGAGAGCAAGGTGGGACTTGAAGCTCAGGGACAAGGAAAATCTGCTTATCAGGACTAAAACTTAAGATGACTTAAAACTTATTAAGATGACTTAGAAGGGCAAAATGAAGCTGAGCCCCAAGTGGTTGGATTGAAGGTAATTAATCCTTGGTGTCTAAGGCAGGGACCTGTCATGGGAATGAGGGCAAAGTACTGGTGGCAGATGAGAATCAACTATGTGAGATGAAGGGCAAGGAGGGAGCAGAAGCTCAGGGTAAGGTGTGGGGGACAGTTCTCCACCACTTAGAAAGTGGCTCACCATTATTTGGGGAACCATGTATGCCTGTGTATTTTGGATCGATAAAATATGTATTCCTTCCAGGATGTTTTATGTATCTCTCTACAGAAAAAGGTATAGGCTCATTCTATTTCTCAATGACATTTATGAATGTTATAATGTTAATGTTAATTGTGAAAAGTTGTCTAACAAATTTGTAAGTACAATCACTCATCATTTAATGACAGTGGAATGTTAGGCAATTTCATTATTGTGCAAATATCACAGAGTGCACTTAATGCAAATGTAAACTGTGTAAATTAATCACTCAAGATGGTCTTTTGATACAGTCTAAAAATGCAGTGAACATGAGACATATGAGAATGTCTCCAGAATAACAACATACTGCGTTACAGTGACATTTTATTTTTGTTTCAATAAGTGGAAGGAGTATATTCCAAAATAAAATGATAAAAGTATAGTATAGTAAATTCATAACCTTGAAACATAGATTTTACTGTTATTCTCAAGTGTTATGTACTTTTAATCATTGTATGGGCTATATTTTTATACAACTGGCAGTGCAGTAAGTTTGTTTACCTCTGCATTTCCACAAACACATGAGTGATGTCTCATGCTATGTGAGAGTGACTATGAAGTCATTAGGTAATAGGAATTTTTCAGCTTCATTATAATCTTAAGAAACCATCATTGTATATACATGTGGTCTGTTTTGATCAAAACAATATTAGGTGGCACATGATAATTGTGTGTACAATGAGCCAAACCTATTAGAAAATCAGCCAGTCTAGAAGAGAATAAAGTCCACCTATTGCAAATACAAATTATGATAGTTTGTAATAGAAATCAGAAGACATTTTACTATGATGGATTATGCATCCCATCAGTGTATTTCAGTGCTCATTAACACTCCTACAAGAAAGTGGGCAGGGTGATTGCAAGAAATAAACATACAAGTTAAACTATAAGAATTAACATTTTAAAAAGTCAGCATAAGAATAATATAAACATTTCAAATGTGAAAGTAAATTGTGAACCTGTTTAGTATATGGTATTTTGAATATGCAAAAAAATGATTTGGAATGGAAACATATTCCAGACAGAGGAACAGGTCCATAGGACCACACGGATGGATGACAGGGGTATTTGTCCCAATAGGTGGGAAGTGCAGAAGAATTCATTCAATAAAGTAAATTGGTAAGTGCCTGTCAACTCATAAAACCTAACCACGTTTCCAAGAACTAATTGCAAGGCTTGGGATATGCACTAAAAAGCCGAGATCACTTGGAATTGAAGAAGGCACCTGCAATGGGATGATTTTTGTTTTTTTCAGAAAGTTATTTCAACAATCTTTTCAAAAAGGAAATTGGGAATGGAAGTACATGACACCCAACAGGATGCATCAACACAGTTGTATTGTTACTATGAATACTAATAATATTATTACTAGACATTTGTTACTATGAATACTAATAATATTATTACTAGACATGTAGGCTATTTAAATTATTTTTATGACCATGTTTATACATTTTTATACCTCAAAATTTCTATAATGGACATGTATTAACTTTATTACCAGAAAGTAGTTTAAAAATTATGTTCTACTTACATTTGTTTCATTGATCAATGGAGCCTATTGAGTGAATTTTATTCAAACCCATCACACAGCAAGATGGAGGTAGGTATCAAGACTGAGAATCAATATGCAAATGATTTTAATGGTCAGAGCAGGGAGATGAGCCTGAATGTGGCTAAGTACACATGCCAAGTAGATTTATTAGATTGCTGCCAAATAGAAAGGACTTTTAAAATTTTAAATCAGAGTGACATAATTTATAGAAAATTCAGTGGTTCAAAGTATTTTTAAGCAGTTATTTGATGATTATTTTCTTACCACTTGCAATTTTAAGAAAAATCACCACCACAAAACATGGTTTGTTCTAGAAATTACCTATATCCAGTATTGAATTAGAAGTTTATTAATATATAATATTATACACATATGTAAAATATTGCATATTGCACATATTGTATATGTAAATATGTAAGTATGTGTGTTTGTGTGTGTGTATGAGTGTGTTAAGCAAAATGTAATTGAGGATCACACTTATCTATTAGTAAATTTCCCTGAGCTTCAAGGGAATTATAGATTTCAAGTATTTTGGTGGCATTTGATGCAAATGAAGTCAATTTTCAAAGTATTTTACAGAAACTTTTGTGAGCATAAATAAAAAGTTTTCACTTATGTCTTTGTGATAAAAACCTAAAGTATCTGCCTAAATGCAAAGCTTATTGAAAGATGTATTGTGTGACTCAAGAACACAAGCTTCCTGAAATTTTCAAGATCTGTTATCTAAAACCAGAAAACCAATTTCTAGTTATGTTTGCCAAATCTGGGCAGGCTTTGGTAAACCTGGGTCTGTGACAACACTGATTCACTCTGTATGTGTGTGTGTGTGTGTGTGTGTGTGTGTGTGAACGCACACGTGTGCACAAATTGCTGGAGACCGAACACAGGACCTTGCACATGCTAGGCAAAGTGCTCTACCACTGTACCATATGTACCATATGTACCATATGTATTGCATACATACTGATTTCTGAAAATTGAAGTTTATATAAGTGTAGTAGTGTTTTTTTAAAATAACAGAATCTAGATATACGAAGTCATATGTAATCAGTGGTCATTGTACTAAACAGTACTACTTCTGCCTATTGCTAATGAGCATGGAGGATCTTTGAAAAGGAAGTTGATAGGAACTGAAAGTACAGTCATATATAATCATGAGAAGATTTCCCAAAATAGCATTTACTTGAAAAAGGAAGGACTATCAAAAGGTTAGAACGTAAGATTAATAAGGTTTGTATGCCACTGTTACAATATGTTGTCATTATGAAAGTTTTATTTAATTGCTACCTTTTGTTTTTTATTTGTAAAATGAAGATAATAGAGTATCACAGAGTTATAGTAGAACTAAATGACTTAATAACATAAAAAGGCCCAGGATAGTGTGTGGCACATATGTGTCCATTAAATATTATGTATTTATTATTATCACTCTATGCTAGGCACTATTATGCCCTCAACATATGTAATTTCATTCAATCCTGACAACATTAGTGGAGAAAAAGTATTATTAGTCTCACATGGGAGATCAGAGAAGTTTGGAAGTAACCAAAATTATACAGCTAATGATTAAGAATCAGGATTTAAACCCATGTCTATGTAAATTTGGAACAGAGAGTTTGTTGATTAAGAACTATTTTTACATTTTTAAAGAGTTATTATAAAATAGGACAGAAACCACGTATGACCTTCAAAGCCTACAATACTGTTTGCAACCTCATAGAACATGCTTTCTGACTGCTGGTCTAGTGCATTTTTTCCTTCTACGGTATCAGAGTAGGCTGCCTCCTAAAACCTGGATGCTTATTTCAGTTGATAGACTCATTCACTTTTTCATTTGTTCCACAGACATTTAAGTACCTGCTCTGTGTGAGGCGTCTGTCTTAAACCATATGGGTAGCTTTAACAAAATACATTAGACTGGTAATTCATAAACAACAGAAACTTCTGGTTCACAGTTCTGAATCTTAGAAAATCCAAGATCAAGGCTTCAGCAGGCTTTGTGGGGTCTTGTCTGTTTCATAAATGGTACCTTCATGAAGCACCCTTATATGGCAGCATAGACAACTCCCTTGAGTGTCTTATAAGGTCAGATAAGAATTTTTTCTGGGAAGGACAAGATACAAATATTCAGACCATCTCTGTGGATACCAGGTCTAGAAAAATAAACTAAATAAGGACATTGCAATCAAGAAATGTATGCTTTAGTGAGGAAATCTGAGAGCAAATGCACAATTAAGGGACAAGCAAGGGACTTCGTATTAGTCAGCTTTCCCTCACTGTGACCAAAACACCTGACAAGAACAACTTAGAGGAGAAGAAATTTATTTTAGCCTCATGGTTTCAGAAGCCTCAGTTCACAATCAGCTGATGCCATTGGTCTGGGCCTGAGATGAGGCTGAACATAAAGGAAGAAGGGCATAGCAGAGGAAAGCTTCTCAGTTCACGGCAGCAGGCAGGGACAAGTTCTATTGCCCAAGGGCATACCCCTAGTGACGTACTTCCTCTAGTGACACCCCACCCATCTACGATTACCACCTAGTATAGTAGTCCTTTCAAATTATTACTCCATCAAATGGATTAATCCACCAATTAGGCTGCAGGTTTCATAGTCTAATCATTTCACCTACAAAAACTCCTTGATTGCTACAGGAGTTTTTTTGGGGATGTCTAATATCCAAACTATAACACAATTCTAGTTCAATATAACAAGGTTTTGTGCAAGTGCATACTATTCTATGAAGCTTATTGCTTGACTATAATAATTCAAGGGTCAGGTATGCTTTCATGGAAAAAACAATATTTGAAATAATTTCCAAAATTTTAGTTTGAGTGGGTTCAGGGTATTTCAAGTAAATGGAGAAGCAAATAAGGGCAAAGGACCAAATATATAAAGAAGTATGAGAATTTGAGGAACAAGAAATGCAGTTGAAGTTTAGAGTAGAGAGATCAGTGTGGGGTGGGGGGCCTAATGGCAGGAGGCTAGAAAAGAAGGTGGAGCTTGAAGCATAAATATCTTGCATGACATGATAGAGTCCTAGAATTTATCCTGAGGCCTAGAAACATTGTCACACTGTAAAACTATTGGAGACTTTCAGCAAGGAAGTGGCATACTTCAGTTTACATGTTAGAATGCTCCTTCTGGAAGCAGCATGGAAGATGGAGTTCAGGGGAACAAGAGTGATGGTAGGGCTTACAATTACAGAGTGGAAGGAACTAGAGTTACCCTCATGCCTTAATCAACCGTACCACTGGGCAACATGTGGACAAACAACTCTTTTCAGACTCTGGACAAAAAGCAGGATAGTACTGTGAACCTGATAGAAGAGAAACAAGTGAAATGAGTCCCACAGTTGCCCAGGATTTCTGCCTGGATGCACGTTCCAGACTGTAGAGCAGAGGGAGATTCCAAACAAGGAACAGTTGTGTAATGTAATTGAGGAGACAGAGCTTGAAGTCTAGGAAGTCTGAGATGACATAAATGTTGGGGCAGAGTTCTGTAGAGTTGGGATCTGCACACTGAAAAGATTCTAGAAATATATGTATATGGAATCCTATGAGTCTTTGAAAAATGTGGAGAAAAAACATGCTTAAGGTGAATCTTTACAAGGGTCAAAAAACAAACAACTACAAAGTTGTGATATGAGCAGGTTTCTATGACTCACACAGGGAGTGATTTTTAATATCACCAGACAGAATGGAGTACTCTCACTGATGCGGTTTTCTTGGGAGTGCAGTAAGGACCAGGAGGGCTACCCTTTGGTAGTGGTCTAAAACTATTCCTACAATAAGCTTCCTGTAGACTTACCTGAGCAAAACTTAAAAATAAGCCTCAAAATGAACTAACTATATATTTAAATTAAGAAAGAAGAAACATTGACAATCAAGCACATTAGTTTATTAGAATCTAAATTTTCATAATAAGGAAGCTAGAAAGAAAAGAAAAATTAAATCTGAAGTAAGGGGAAGGAAGAAAATTAAAAAGATAGTAGCAGAAATCAAAAGCCAAAAGAAAAAAAGAAAAGAAAGAAAGAAAGAAAGAAAGAAAGAAAGAAAGAAAGAAAGAAAAGCGAAGCATTAAAAATGTATGAAACTTAAAGTTAGGTCTTTGACATTAATAATATAGATTCTATAACAAGTAGCTAAACTGATGAAGCAAAGAGGAAAGTCACAAAATTACCATTTTCAAGAACTAAAGAGGAGACATCACTATAGATCTTATAGCTTTTACCTGGATATTAAGGGAATATTGGTGACAAATATATGAGGACAAAGTTGAATTATTGTGAAAAGCATTCTGTATTAGCAGTAGCCATTCAACAAAAATCATGACAATAACAAAAAATTCATTTAATGAGCAATTTTATGCAGTGAGCTCTGGCAGGGTAAGGTAGAAATAAACAAAAACGAGCCAAAAAACAAGACAAAGCAAGGCTGTTTACTCAGAACTTTCCATAGCAAGGGATTCAACCACCATCACTTGCATTTTGGCAAAGACTCAAAGACTGAGGAGTGGGAGTCTTTACAGTGGAAAAAAGGAAAGGCTTCAACTGTGTCCGGACTGGAGGCTATTGACATGGGGATGATAACTAGTAGCAGAGCATCCTATATGATTAGTTTCTGTACATACTTGTCTTTCTCTAGTTGGTCCTGAGTTGGAAGTAGAGGGAAAAAATTAGGGGAGCTGTCAGTTATTAATCAATTCATAGACATTTGGGGATGATTGCTACACAAATTGTTCTTTAGCGTCTTGGGTTACTACTAGAAACAGCAGTCTGACTTCATACATGTCCGACTTTCAATGGATTGGCTTTTTTTTTTTTTTTTTTTTTTGGGGAGGGGAGTTTCTGGGCTTCAGGTTGAGGGCCGAAGCTCTATTTCCATATGTGCTCTAGCTACTTTCTATTTGTATCTTCAGTCTTTTAATAATAAACTATAAGCACATCTGAAAAGGTTTCACAGTGAGGGAAATATTTAAGATACATTTGGAAGGTTAAGGTGAAGAGAAATTGAAAAGACATTACTGCCAGAGATTACAACACTCACAAAGAAACAAGCCAGTAGATGTTTGGTGTGCCTGGGAATCAATGACCTTTCAGAAATGACTGAGTTAGATAAGTGAAATCAGAAGATAAACCAGAAATGGAAGGATGGAATCAAAGTGTAATGGACTATGGATGCTGTTCTAAGATGTGACCTTATGAGACTCCAAGGGAGAGAGGAGTACTTTAAAACCAATAGTTATAATATTAGACTTGTATTTTAGGAACATTATTCTTATGATAGTGGAAAGTATTATGGGGTGTGTCAGGAAACTGGAAGCCTATACACAAGCTAGGATGGTATTTTTCAAACCAAAGGAAGTGGTGATGCAGGCCTTGGTTCAAGGAGATGGTAGGAAGGCAGCAGAGGGCAGTAGAGACAACCAGGGTTTAATAGAAATCTGGCAATATGGTGTGGAAGCCAGGTCCTGGGGGTCACTGGTAGTAGCTGGAATCATGAAAAGGGACATGATTGGTCAGATAAAGCTTTCAAAGAGAGGAAAGGTGATACAGTCCCTGAATGTGCTGATTTTTGAAACAGAGGTAGAAAAGGAAGAAGCAATGTTCTACACTAAAAGCTGTTCTGTACCACTTTGGAATTCACTCTTAGACTGTCTATTTCGAATTTAAATATTCATTTACTTAGAGACAGGGAGATGAAAGAAAGCCTTTTAAGAAAGAACTGCAGAAATAACATTAGATGAAGTATACAGAACTCTGACGGTCTGGATTTTGAAGTGTGAGCTTTGAGTAGTGAATGACCCTTTTAGAGGAAGCATCCTGAGCTGGAAATAAAGCTCGCAGATTCCTTTGACCTTAGCCACATTATTTTTCTAGGCTACATAGTAAGTTTAATTACAGTCATCTTAAAGAGTCTTTAGGATGAAATGATGCAATTTGATGGATTTATTTGATGGATTTGTTTAAGGTGCATACTGGTATTCAGCACATAGTTTGTGCTCAGTAAATTAAAGATGCTATTACTACAAAATGACTTAAAAGAATGATAATCAAGAAAATCTGGGGGCTGGGGATATAGCTCAGTTGGTAAAGTACTTGCCTCCCAAGCACAAAGCCCTGGGTTCGATCCCCAGTCACCAAAAAAGAAAAAAAAAAAGAAAAGAAAATCTGGTGATATAATTTATTTCTCCCCACTTGGGAACTGTTTATATTGCAAAGAAAATTTTGTGGATTTCATTTTTCTTTTAATTTTTCTCTACTTAAGAAAAATGCATCTTTCTTCATCAATAAATAGAGTAGAACAAGTAGATGAAGGAAGGGAAGAGTGGAGGGAAAGGGAAAGTACTGGGGAGTGAGATTGATCAAATAATGTTATGCACATGTACAGATATGACACAAAATCCCACTGTTATGTACAACTGTAATGCACAAGTTTTTAAAAAAGGGAAAGAGGGAAAAGGTGGTACTTAAAATCATAGACTCTTGGATCTGGAAAGGCCAATGTTGTCCAAGTTCCCCTTATTTTGCAGAAGATGGGATCAAATCCAAGAGAGAAATAACAGAAAGTAAAAAATGTGATAGGTGAAATAAGAACAGAAGCTATGGTTTTATGTCACCAAATTCAGAGGCTGGAATCTTTCCAATTTTCTCATACATTTGAAAATCTAATCCTTCCTAAATGCTAATCATTGTATTGGGCTCTAGATTCCTAGATGAGAAACAACAAAAATTTTTTTTTTGCAGAAAAATCACCCTTTCATTACCTAGAACTTTGCAGACTGCTAGAGAATGTCACAATTATGCAAATTACAACTTATAATCTCTCAAAGTACAATAGCCATTCTTGAAAATGTCAAAATAACATGAGAACAAGTCTTTAACATGTGTGTTCTTTATCCTTCTGCATCAATATTTTATTAAATGACATTTGACATGATTTAAAATGGTTTAAGTATGTTTCCCCATAGGCTTATATGTTGGAAGTTTGGTTCCATTGTGAATCTGTTGAGGGGTGTGGAATGGTTAAAAGGTAGGCCCTAGTGGAAGGTGATTAGGTCATTCCAGCTATTATCCTAAGAAAAGACTGAGACAGTTCTCATAGGACCCTGGTTAGTTCTTGAGTGATGATGCCATCAACCATGATGTGTCGCAGCCAAAGTAGTTCTTACCAGAGGCCAAACTGGGAAGGCCTCCCACTCTTGGACCTTTTGTTTACAAAACAGTGAGCTAACTAAACCTCTTTTCTTTATAAACTATTCAGCCTGTTTGTTGTAGCAATGGAAAACAGACCCATACAATATTTTAATGGAGACGAGTTTCTAATGATATATTTTATACTTAAATCCATACTCCTAACACCTACTAACTTTTGACCAAGGAAAAACCGCAGAAGGAAGGAAGAAAAGAAAGGAGGAAAGAAATAAAGAAATAATTAATTAATTAATAATAATAAATAATTAAAAGAAAATTAAATGAAAAAAAAGAAAGAAAATGTAACCACAAAGGCAGAGAATCTGACTTTAATCTCAGCTCTTATACTTAATAGCTGTATTTAGCACAAACTGTGTGCTAAATACCAGTATGCACCTTAATATCTGTATGACCAGATAACTATGCTTTTAAGCTTTAGTAGCCTCCTCTACAACATGTGGATAAAAATGCCTAATATAGGATTGCTCGGAGATTAAATGAACTAATATCTATAAAGTTCTTCAAGGAAAGTATTCAATAACTCGTAATTATTTATTAATCTCATTAAATATTTGCTTTCTAAACAAGATCATTTGAATTCTAAGCAGTAACTCCTGCCTTCTGTTGTGGAATTTGGATGAAGTTTTGCAGTCCTGTCTATCATTTGGTCACTAGGTAATTAGGGTAGAGTATTATAACCATTGTCCAGACTGTGTACTTTAAAGGCTATCAATATGAATAACCTTACCTGCCAGAAATTTTAAATTTTTAAATTTTTATTTGGCAAGTATCTATTAAACACCAACATCATATAAGGCACTGTGTTAGTTTCTCTGAGGGATAGTAAATTATTAAAACAGGAACTTTCTGCTCAGAAATTCCTGAAGACCTGTCTTGCAGTAAGTATAGCACACACAGAATGATGCCCACAGCCTTTTTTATTTCCATGTCTCTCCCCTTGCCCTAATTCCTGAAAATTTTCCATGCTGCCCTCTGGAATTTGTAACCATTCATAAAAATGAATTTTCTATAACCTCACTCTTTTCTCTAATTGATCCTGGTTCTTGTCTGACAATGCTTCTTCCACAGCCTGGCTCAAAAGCTGAGTCTTTTTTTCTCTAAATCCCTGATCATTGAGACTAATGTTAAGGTACACGTCCTCCTTGCTTCTTCTCATTGCCTATTGCAGTAGTTACTAGCCACATGTGGCTATTTAACTTTGAATTTAGATTCATTAAAGTTAAAAGATATTAGAAATTCAGTTCCTCAATCCCACTACTCACATTTCAAAAACTCAAAAAGCACATGCGGCTAGTGATTGTTACTGTATTGAAGAGTGTGGCTACAGTACATTTCCATTAATGCACAAAGACCTATGGAAGAAACTTTCTAGGCTGTTCTTTCATCTTTGCATCCCCCTAGTTTGAATCTTATGCCACCACTTCATGCTGTCCTCTGCTCCAACCCTCTAACGGTCATCCACATCACCCACCCCCTACGTCCCAGCACTAACTCTCCTTCCATGAGGTAGCCCCAGGCTCACTTGCAACATCTACCCAGAGGATCCTCCACTACCTTGGCATTTTCATTTCCTCATCATTTCCCCTCCAAGGATCTTGTCCTTTCTTCCTCAGTCCCCATTCTATGGTCGCACCCTAGGCCTTACCATTACCAACAGTTGTCCATCTATAAGCTGATGCCTTGAACAACTCATCATCAAAAAACCACATCTAATATTTCAACTTACCTTGTCATTTCTCACTCTATACAGTTTCGATTCCACAATTCATTATTACATGAATTCCTTTCTCCCATGCTGAAATTTCTTACCTGTTTTTACATTTTTGTATTTCTCTACTGGTAGAGAACCAGGGTGGTAGAACCCTGTCATGGAAAAAATCAGCTCTGTGTATTCTGAACCTACATACCCTAATGTGAATACAACTGGAGAGTACACTCATTGGGACAGGTCTTGTTTCTGGGCAACATTTATTATCTTTTCCCTTAAACTCACAAGATCTCCTGCCCCATCTGCACCCTCAACTGGTGGCTTTCTACTTCTGATTATTGTGAATTCAACCAGAAGAGATATTTCACATTCAGTCATTTAACAACGAAATCCCTCCCTTGACCTTATATCCCTTCTGTAGTCACTTCGTCAATTTTCCCGTTTGTCTTTACAGGCAAACATTCTAAAAGCAATTTTAATTACTCTTTCTTCCTTTCACTTATTCCACTCCTCCCAATCTCTCTAAAATCCTTTCAAAATAGGTTTTTGACCCAATTCCTTTACTAAAGTTGCTTTGGTCAAGGTCACAATAATTACCAGTTTGCTAAATTTAATGACTCCATCTCATGTCTCATTTCTTCTCTTACTGGTCTGTGACATTTTACAAGGCTGGTCATTTCATGCTTTTAAAAACACTTTTACTTGGCTTCCAGGACACCACTCTTTTTTTTTTTCCAGGACACCACTTTCATATTTGTGCGTGTGTGCGGTGGTGGTTGGGGGTTCTCCTCCATCAATGGCTAGTCCACTCAGTTGCCTTTGCTTATTTTTTCTCATTTCTTTAATGTCGGAATGTTGTCATATCCCAGGGTTCAGTTTTGGAGTGCTTCTCTTTTCTGTCTTCACTACCCTTAGTAATCTCTTCCAGTTTCCTGGTCTTAAACACATTTACACATTTATAAGAAAAAATAAATTTATTTCTTTATCTCCAGAGCTGGAATTCCTAACTCTTACATTCAACTACCTACTTAAAATCTCTACTTTGTTGTCTAATAGTCATGTAAAAAATGAGGCCCTGATTTCTACCACCAAATTTCAACCTGTTGTGGTCTTCTCTAATTCACCATATGTCAACTCCATTGTTTTCCTCAATTGCTAAGGTCAAAAACTTTATTCTGATGTCTCTTTTTCTCATCCCCAGTATTCAGTCTATCAGCAAATCTTGTTCATTGTATCTTCATAATATTTTGGAATCAAAATTTTTTACCACCACCACCTGGTGGTAAAAAATTTTTTACCACCACCATCTGGTTCAGCCACCACCATTTCTTGCCTGAATGATGTAAAAGCTTCTTATATAGTCACTGCTTCTGTACTTGTCTGTTTCCAAAGAGGAGCCAGGAGGATCATAATAACATAGTAAAAGTCAAAACTAACCATATGTTTCTCCTCTGCCCCCAATTCTTTACTGGTTTACTGGTTTCTCATCTCACTCAGTGAAATTCAAGGTCTTCTTCATAGCTTGTTTTAGGCAGTTTTTTTCTTCACTGTGACCAAAAGACCTGACAAAACAAGTGGAGAAGGCAGAGTTTATTTGGCTTATGGTTTCAGAGCCTCAATCCACAGACAGCCAGCTCCACTGCTGTGGGCCTGAGGTGGGGCAGACATTGTGGTGAAATCATATGGAGAAGGAAAGCAGCTCAGAACATGGCAATCAGGAAGCAAAGAAAGAGTTCTGCTCATCAGAGATGAAATATGAACCCCAAAGTCATGCCCCTAGCAACTTACCTTCTCCAGCCACACCCTACCTGCCTACCCTTCACCCTAGTTAATCCAAATCAGTGAATTAATTCACTGATTAAACATGGTTGTTATAACCAAATAATTTAACCTCTGAACATTTTTGAATTATCTAACATGTGAGCTTTGGGGGGACACCTCAAATCTAAACTATAACATGGTTTAAAATACTCAATATAGTCTGACCCACAAAAACTCTCTGATTTTATCTCCTATTATTTGACCTCTATTATGTGCTCTCTATTTCAAGCACATTGGCCACTGGCTGTGTGTGTATGCAATACATCATGCAAACTCCTGTCTCGAGAATTTTGTACTTGCTAATTCTGCTTGAAATGGCTTTCCATCAGAGGGCTCCATATCATTTCCTTCCCCACCTTCAAAGTAAGGCCTTCCCTGACTATCTATCTGAAATTACATAGGTCTTTCCAACTCCAAGCACTGCCCAATTCATTCCCAAATTTTTACAATAAAATTGCTAGATAGATAGAGTCATGAAGAGGAAGAGTGAAAATTGCTCAGATGGAGAGAATATAGCTATATAGATAGAATTCTCTCTACATTTATGTGTTCATCCATCTGTTATGCATATTTCCACACAAAAATGAGATCCATGTTTTTTTTTACCCTTCTTTCTTGTTTTGTTCATTTTTATATCCTTAGTGGCTAGAAGTAAGTCCTTGATGGATAGCAGTTACTCCATGAACATTTATATGATGAATGAACACTGTATTTGAGTGATGAATGAACAATGTTTGGTGCTGCGACTAAGACCCTACAAGAACAATTTTAGAGGAGGAAAAGTTTATTTGGGGGCTTCCAATTTCAGAGTCTCAGTCCATGGACAGCAGGCTCCATTCCTCAGGACTCCAGGTATGGCAGAACATCATGGCAGAAGAGTATGGCAAAGGGGAGCAGCTCACATAATGATCAGGAAGCAAAGAGAGACTAAGCTCAGTTCACTAAATATATACCCCAAAGGCATGTCCCCAGTAACCCACTTCTTCCAGCCACCTGCTACCCACCTTCAGTTACCACTCAGTTCATCCCTATCATCGAATTAATTCATGATTGGGTTAGGACTCACAATCCAATCACTTCTCCTCTGAACTCTCTTGCATGTGAGCTTTTGGGGGACACCTCACATCCAAACCATAACAAATAGTGTAGTAGATTGTATAGTTTTTCCTTTAAAAAAATGTTGATCTGTTGTGTTCCTTTTGAAGCTTACCTCTTTTTAAATGAATTTTACTTAGATAGTAGGGAGCTTAAAGATCAAAAATGAAGTGGTGGGATATATTAAAACCACTTGCTGTGTTCCAAATTTTACAAATATAAAAAATAATTCAAGAGAGAGAGAGAGAGAGAGAGAGAGAGAAAGAGAAAGAAATTGATTCCTAGGAGTTATAAAAGAGAAAGTATATTAGAGTTGGGGCTAAAGAAAGTTATCAACCCAATAGCAAACCAGGACACATTAGAACAAAAGGGGATGAGGTTTCAGGTCCTGCTCAAGAGGAGAAGCTGAACGTGCATTGGCCAAGGAGGAGGGCCAGACTGGGAGCACCAGTGGAAGGCTGGAGGTGGTGGGGGTGAGGAGCTGAATGAGTTCCAGCTGATGAAGAGGAGGAATCACCCAAGAAAGGCTGGAGTCCTGCCCACATCACTTGTATGGAGTCCAAAATTGCACAATTTTCATGGAACAGGAGCCCAAGGCTCTAATTTAAGTCCAAGTTTGGAGCCATGAAACCCAGAGAGCCAGACTGTGGCATATCAAAGTCACATGATAGTGGTTCCCTCTAGGAACAGGGAGGGGAACAGGGTAGTGGTCAAAGAGGACTCAACTATCCTTACAATATTTTGGAAGGAAAAAAGCAAATATGAGGAAATTATCATTTTCTATTCTTGTGAAACTAATGTTTTTGATGCATTTTTTGTAATTATTTTAATATAAAAAATTTTAAGGGAAAATTTTTAAAGAAATAGGTAAAGCATCTCTTGACTTTCTATGATATTTCTAGTAGATTAAGTCTGTTTTTAAAATACTTTGTTAGGTAGCATCAGTAGAGATTTAAAATGTAATGTCTATTAATATATTTTTCCCAGTTTCTTTTAAGTCATAATGCATGACAATCTGTTACTTTCTTACAATGAAATTTTGAAAAAAGTGTGAGTTTTTCCTTTTGTTCCTTGATCAATTTTAGTAACACCAACTTGGACTGAAGTCAAACCCACAGGAAAACCTATACAATTCACATCATATGGCATTTTATAGTGAATGAGAATTGAAGCCAAAAGAAGCAGTCAAATAGCCTTTGATGTTGGTATATGATTACAAGTAGATCTAACATTGTATATGTGATTGTAAGTGTTTATATGTTGCTTTAGGTTAAGATTTTTAAACACTTCTAAAGAAATAGCCCAAGATGTTTTCTTGCTTAGCAAAAACTACTTAACTGTAAATCTGGAATATTTATTTGATATAAAAATTCCTGAAAATCTGTCTTGGATACAATACTCAATGTGCTGTTAATCCATTTTAAATGTCTATACCAAGAGCAGTATTTTGCTGGTAGCAAATGGCCATTTATGCAACAGTTCTAGATGAAACAAACAAACAAACAAAATCCTGACATCTTGAATGCCAATTTGGACTAAGAACAGCCTTGTTATTCTGTATCATTTATTATGCTTTCAGGTGTGAGCTTTCTGTCTTAAAATTTCACCTTAAAAGAAAATTCTCTGCTCTTTGAGAATATATTTCCCTGTAAGAAGTAATCTCCACTCAAAATGTCATTCTAAAAAATATGCTTTCAAATCACCCTATTGCATCCTTTATTCACTTTTTGTTTTGGCTCTTTGCGTGTTTGAAAGCTGTTAAACAGATCTTACTCAAATTTTCCAAAACAATTCTTTAATGGAAAAAAGCTAGAAATCAGAAATGTAAAAGTCTGGCTCAGGAATGTTCTTCCAAACTTTAAGAATTTGATGAATCTAGATATTTTAAATGAAGCTCTTATTCTTTATTACACTTTATTACACTTAAATAATTTTCCCACCATTATTTACTTGGTATTTCATGTAAATATCCATGTAGTTATATAGTGAAAGTCTTTATAAATTTGACCTGTTTGGATCTCTGATTGAATCTTGGAACCTGTGCTCTGGGATGATAGCCCAACCCTGTTCCTAAGAGAGTGATTATTTCTCTAACATGTGTTTCACAGAGTATGTGGACATGTTAAAGTCTGCTGGACACTTTTTGATATTTAGAGTAAAAGAGGTTTATTAATTCCAGATTTGTGACCAAAGATGAGGATCTCTTAAATTAAAATGGCCATTGGAAAAAAACAGGAAATAGAATTAAGAGGCATTTTAACCAAGGAATGTGGAAGGTTATGAGAAGTAGAAACAGAGAATACAGACAGAGATCTGGAGCTAACCCAATCCAAGGAATAACATGACCAGGATTTCTAACAGCAGCTGATAATACCTCAAAAGTCATATTCTTATCCATCATTATTGTGCTTGAAAATCACACACAGCACTAATAATATAGTGCAAGTGGTAGGCTTGGGTATATGCCACTCTCCTAGAAATGTCAAAGGGTAAGAATAGCTTTCATGAGATGAGTAAAACATGTATGCTAATTTTCAAACCATGGAATTTGAGAAACACAATTATATTAATGAACAGGCTTATAAGAAATGAACTCTTTGAGAGGAATTAAGTGACTTTGGTAATATAATTACCCTTCTCATTGAATTAATCAAGGTTGAACTCTACATATGACCACAGATCTTTTGCTAGAATTCTGGTTGAAAACCAAATTTTGGAACTTAGCTTTCAAATAGTTCATTAATCTGGCCCAAACTAATCAGGTGGAAGAACTGGGGTGGTTAATCTTCACAATTTCTAGGATGAAGATTGGGAATCTTGCTTGTTTTGTAAACTCTCTGGGTGTTTGGGAGTCATCACTTAATAAATATGTGATTCAAATACAAAAAAAAATCAAAACCTTGAGTAATTTCTTAAAATTTGATATATGAAGTAACAATAAAATCTATCATTTATTATATGTGCCATGTGCCAAATGATAACCAGCATTTCCTCTATCCACACACTAATCCTTCCAGGTATCATTATTTCTGTTTTACAAAGTGACGTTAAATAGCATAGCAAATCTGTGTCTTGCCCACATCGTTTTTATTCAAGTTTTCTAATTATATTTTAATGATAATATATATTACATCTACTGTGAAACACAATCAAATTTTGTAATAGAGGACATATATACCAAGTGTATACTTTTCAATGAATATATAAATTGTCCTTCTGGAACATCTTATAGTTAGTAAAAGACAAAGTTGGGATTCCAATGCAGTTCAGCCTAATTCCAGAGCTTACGAATCTCTCAGAAGCGCAAAGATTTAATTTTATGATCCCTCATACAATGTCCTGACCATGTCCATTAGGTTTGGTCCAGTATATTTAGTAACCTAGTCTTTGGTAGCATTTCTTCTTTAAAGATCTGTCCTCTGGCATAATTTGAATCACAGAGCAGAACAGTTTTACACACACACGCACACAAATGCCCCAGGACAGAATAACAGAGTATGAAAATGTGATATTTTCAGAAACAAATACAAACATTCACTTCTTAATGCTCACTGTTGAAATTACAAAATAAGTGAGAAGTGTTCATTTTTATTTTGTTCCTTTTCACTAACTTAACAATTGCATAACTCCAGAACAGTCTATATTAACAATGGAAAACTTATTCCTTAGCTACAGAAGGAATACCTGTTTCCTAACAAATGATGATTTATCATTTTAGGATGGAAACCTGAATTAGCAAACCAATGAAAATGGCTAAAAGTGTGACCACTTTCCCAGTCAATTATATATGTGACAGATTCATTTATCTACCTGCACTAAGCCTTAATTTACACCAGCACTTAACAATTAACTGTTGAAATGCTCTTTTCTGCAATATTGAATATTTTTTTAGGGTATCCTGAAAGAGAAATCACTTTAAAGTAAACAACTATGCCATTAATTATCCAATCAAAACAATATTGAAAACGCCAAAGGAAAGAGATAACAGAAAAAAAGGTAAAGTATCATTTGTGTAAATAAATTAAAACATCAATTACTGAATATTTAAATATTATCATTCTGTTATTTATGGACCAATGGATGAAGAAGTTTACAAGCAGCCTTTGTGGTAAATTTTTTTTTCTTAATGCCTTCATGGCAATGGTATTAGTTTTACTGATTTATACTACTTTAGAATTGAAGCATCATAAAAAAATTAACCAAAATCTTACCTTTATTAAGAATATTCCATATACTTCTTTTCTTCAATTTTATGTTTTATGTACACTTACTTTCATACATTTTGATATATGTTGCTTTCTCTTTAAATTGCTACCCAATGAAACTGTCTTATATAAATCTCTTAAATAAATCAACTAATAACAAAAAAAATTGCATAGGGATCTCAAGATGTATGGTGATATCATTGTATTATAGTCAGAAGATGATAAATACTGTAACAAAGGAAGGATAATTATAGTGTTACCATTTACACTAACAGAATACCATAGATGTAAAAATTGTGTAGACTTGATTACTTGATTAAATTAAATTAATAATAACAAGAAAAAAATTCTTATACCTACTCATTTAGAGATTAAAATTTTAAAATTCATAAGTCATTAAAGAAGAAATCATATAGGAACTTAAACAACTGTATTCTTCTATAGATCTTTTTTGTTTTTTTTTTTTGGAACCAGGGATTGAACTCAGGGACACTCGGCCACTGAGCCACATCCCCAGCCCTATTTTGTATTTTATTTAGAGACAGGGTCTCACTGAGTTGCTTAGGGCCTCACTAAGTTGCTGAGGCTGGCTTTGAACTCGCGATCCTCCTGATTCAGCCTCCCAAGTTGCTTGGATTACAGGTGTGCGCCACCACGCCCGGCCTTCTATAGATTCTTAACACTGGAATTTATAAGAAAGATCTATGTACAAATAATTGCATTAAAAAAGAATAAAAAATGAATATTAATGATATAAGCAAGCACATTACGAATTTTTTTAAATGATGGAAAAAACCCAGGAGAAGTTGAAGGAACTAGTAAAGGTAAGAACAGGTAATTTAATATGTAACAAAGGAGAGGAAAACAAAGTCAGAGCTGTTCTACAGAGAATATTGATATAGAGCTGGTTAGAGTAAAGTTGAGCAAAAGAAATAAAAGGAACAAATAAATAATATGGAAAATTAAATATTGTGATAAAAGCTCAGCCAGACTAGCTTTATTCTTTCATAATGTAATACTTAAAACACACTTTGGTCATACATTTTAAAATCAGAAAAGAATGCTTATCAAATAAGAGACCTAAATGGAATTACAAGGAATATGGAAACTGGTGCCAGCCATAGGATAGAGGTTGGCTGAATGCTCATCAATGCTCTCTGCGTTCCCTAGAAATACAGCTGCCTTGCCATTAGGCTGAAGTCACAAGTCTGGTGCTAGCCAGCGGAATGAAGGCAAAAATGATGCTTATAGGACTTTCTCCAAGATCTTTCTTAGACTCTTTGACTTGCTTTTATTTGTAGTTGAAGCAAAATATAATAACTTGAGATACATCAGATACCTCTGCCCTTGCAAACTTGCATTCCAGTGGAAGGCAATACATGAGAATCCAACAAATAATGCGTCCCTGGTACTGCCTATAACTGATATTCTTACTTAATCCTGTCCAAGATTGTCTTACTTATAAACAATTGCATTTAACTGATGACTCATACTGTTTATTGTTCAAAAGAATTCCCCAACCTTTTTTTTTCCAGCTTTAAAGAATACTTTTATTTATTTATGTTTATGTGGTGCTGCTGAGGATCGAACCCAATACCTCACAATTGCTAGGCAAGCTCTATGCCACGGAGCTACAGCCCCAGCCCCAAGGCTGTATTTCTTTTTTCTTTTTCTTTTTTTCTCTCTTTTTTTTATTTAATTTTTTGATTCATTGAAAACAAATGGAGTACAGCAATTGTTTTTCTGGTTGTACACAAAATAGAGTCACCCCACCTGTGCATTCATACATGTACACAGGGCAATGATGTCTGTCACACATACTGTTATTATTCTTATCCCCCAACCTCAACTGCACCCCTCCCTTCCCTCTATGATATCTATCCTTTCTCCATTCTTGCCACCCTTCCCACTCGCATTATGCATCATCATTCATTTATCAGAGAGACCAATGGGCCTTTGGATTTTTGGAATTGGCTAATCTCACTTAGCATAACAGTCTCCAACATCATCCATTTACCTACAAATGCCATAATTTTATTCTTCTTTATGGCTGAGTAATATTCCATTGTGTATATATACCACAGTTTCTTTATCCATTCATCTACTGAAGGGCATCTAGGTTGATTCCATAACCTAACTATCTGCTGATATTCGTATCGGTTTCCCCCTGTAGGTAATCTGCTGCTTTTCTCTCATAGCCTTTAAAATTCTATCTTTGTTTTGTATGTTAGGTATTTTCATTATAATGTGCCTTGGTGTGGATCTGTTTTAATTCTGTGCATTTGGTGTCCTGTAAGCTTCTTGTAATTGATTTTCCATCTCATTCATCATATTAGGGAAATTTTCTGATAATATTTCCTTGAATAGATTATTCATACCCTTGGTTTGTATCTCTGTGCCTTCCTCAATCCCGATTACTCTTAAATTTGGTCTTTTCATGATTTCCCATATTTCTTGGAGGGTTCGTTCATGATTCCTAACCATCTTCTCTGTTTGTTCGACTTTGTTTTCAAGATTAAATATTTTGTCTTCATTGTCTGAGGTTCTGTCTTCCAAGTGATCTATTCTGCTAATTATGATTTCTATTGAGTTTTTAACTTGGTTTATTGTTTCCTTCATTTCCTTGTTTCCTTCAAGAATTTCTGTTTGTTTCTTTCTCAGAATTTCTATCTCTTTATTGAAGTGATTTTTTGCTTCCTGCAATTGTTCTATTAGCTGATTATTCATAGCCTGAATCTGCTCTCTCATCGCATCATTCTCTTCTCGGATCACTTTAATTATGAACATTCTGAACTCCATTTCTGTCATTCCTTCTACCATGCTGTCTTTGGGTTCTCTTGATATGTCATCTAGGTTTGATTGGGACACTTTCTTCCCATGTTTTCTCATGGTGCTCATTCATTATGAAGTCATAATGAATATTTTGACTAGAACTCAGTGTTCAATAGGTTGACCTTTTGGAACAAGGTGATTTTAGAAAATGAAGGACTATTTAAAGTTATCTTGGTAAATAAACATGAATCACATTAAAATTTATTTCCAAAGCAATAGTGATTATAGAATTAAAAATTGAAATAAAATGTTCATAATAAAATATAGTTAATGAATTTATTTCAATAAAATATAATAATGCCACTGAATGGTTGATATCATGAGAATATGATAATACTTGACTTAAAATGCCATTATAAAATAGCACACATAACATGATATTTTTGTGGAAAAATACCTGGAAAAGAAAGTGAAAAAAATATGCTTCCAAATGATAAATAGGTTTATGTATGGGTAATGGGATCATGGTGGCTTTATTTTAATATTTCATTTTTTTAAGTGTATATATGTATGTGTGTGTGTGTGTGTGTGTGTGTGTGAATGTACTGGAGATTAAACCCAGGGGGGCTTAACCACTAATCCATATCCCCAGCCCTGTTTTTATTTTTTTTATTTTGAGACAAGGTCTCACTAAGTTACTGAGGCTGCTTTTGAACTTGTGGTCCTCTTGCCTCAGGCTTCAGAGCTGCTGGGAGTATAGGTATCTGCCACCATGCCCCATAACCACTAAGCTGGAGTGCTTGGACTCCCTGGGGAGCCATGGGTAGGTGTCAAAGATCTGCAATGCTCATGAAATGCTATGCTCAGGGTTGCACATGTGTTAATATGTGTTTTGTCCATAGAAGAAGATCCATCTCTTCCCCAAATTCTCAAAATGATCTGAGACCTTTAAGACCTGAGGAAAACTACTTTTCAGCAACTTGTCCTAGATCTTGTTCATGACAACTCAGAGTAGGCATCTCCAAACTCCACATTTCAAAGAAGGTACATACAAACTCTTCAGGCCTGTGGGCCATTCAAGTTCAATTTTAGTCTTTTATGTATATTTGGAATAAAGCTGAAAATAGTCATGGGAGTAAACAAAATGATTTATCATTTGAATAGAACTGTATTTTACTGTATAAACTAAAATTTCTTGAGTCAAAAATAAGAATCACATTTTCCCATTAAAACTGAACTCCTTAATTTCCTGTCTGTTATAAATCTGTATTTTGAGTTATATTTTCAAAATATTACTTACTAAGGAAGTGTTCAACATTGCTCCCTCTTGATCTTTACTTAAATAATCATTTAACATTTATTCTATACTCCATTGTCTATGGTCAAAAGCAATAAAATCCTAAACCAACCTTTAAAAGTCTATTCATGTTTTGCTCTGGTGAATAGATACGGAGGGATACTTAAAGCTGCCCTGTGTGTTTTTGCTCGTTAGGCCTGAAATCTAATGGGGGCAATGCTTACACCATTAGCATCTTTGAAACCTTGAAGAACATTGGATTGTTTTTTATTAAAAAATAAAATTCCTTAAAACCTACTTTCATTTTATCTTTATATTTTCATTGTGTATAGTTGTGTGCACATAATTATACAACTTCTTTCATCCATTAATGGAAGAATTGCACTCTGGCTACAAAGGTTATATCATAAGTACTTTCTTGCAAGTAGAAAAAGTGGATTCATTTTTAATTTATTATTCAATAAAATTATTTACCATTTGGGACAGATAACAGAATTTGTGGCTCATTTGAAATACCAGCCTGCAGCCTCATTTCTGTTGAGAACAGTACAGTCCTTTTCAGTTTGACCCTATAAAGTGTTTTGTTTATTTGCTTTTTAATTCCAGGGTTGATGTTACAGTTTTACACACACTGGTTCATGGTGAAAGTTGGAAACTTGCCTCCATAGTCTCTAGCGGAAGAAGGCATGTAGTGGTTCTCGTTTTATAAAGAGCTTTACAATCTGCTGTAGCCAGTTTGGATTTTGAAGAATTTTTTTCTGAAACTGCCATTTTGTGGGGGTTTTGCACATTGTGCTATCCCATCCACTCGTCCACTGATAGGTTCCCCTGCTATTTGGTGATTGATGAGGATCTGCCACGTACACTACAAAAGTTTTCATCATAAACCTTCAACTTTTCTCTCTCTCCCTTTCTCTTTGGTGCATATGAATTTTACAGAATGCTGGGTTACATTGTGGCATATTTGCATATACATAAAAACATGATTTTATCAGTTTTACTCTCAATATCTCCCCTTCTTCCCCTCCTCTTCACTTATCCCCTCCCTCTAGCCTAGCCTATGGTCTCCCTTCTACTGTTATGGTGTCCTTTTCTTTCTTTCTTCTTGTTTTTTGGGTTTTCTTTTTTCATCTCTAGCTTCCTCATGTGAGAGACAACATACGCTACTTTTCTCTCTGAATTTGACTTATTTTGCTGAAAATTATGGATAAACCATAATAATTGCTAATAATTTTCAGCAAACCAATTTTAATTGGTTTAATGGTTCTATCCATTTTCCTACAAATGACATAATTTCATTCTTCTTATGGCTGTATGAAACTCCATTGTGTATACATGCCACATGTTCTTTATCCATTCATCTGTTGATAGACACCTAAGTTGGTTCCATAACTTGGCTATTAAATAATTGTGTTGTGACAAATTTGGATGTGCTTATACATTTCTACAATATTCTGATTTTATTCTTTTGGATAAATACCAAGGGGTAGTATAACTTAAACCCTCAACTTTTAAGGATAAGGACACCATTGTAAATGATGTTTCTAAGAAGTAGGAAGAACAGGAAGAATATTGCTTCCTTCAGGTCTATAATAAGGATTCTGATACAGTTACTTAAATAGAACTGAAAAGAGAAAACAAAGGTCTGACAACAGAAGTTTCCTTGAGTATCTCTCTCATAATGTCATTGTGTTTGGCAAGATAATACAAGAGTAAAAACAGGTGTGGTGGTACACACCCATAATAATCCCAGTTACTTAAGAGACTGAGGCAGGGTATTCACAGCTAGTTCAAGACCAACCTGGGCAACCTAGTGCAGATTTCATCTAAAAAAAAAATTTAAAAAAAAAGATGAATAAAAAAGGCTTAAAAGTAAAATGGTTCAACTTTTCAACTTAAAACAACCACAACAACAACAACAACAACAACAACAACAAACACCTCTTTCTTAAACATTAAACTCTGGAAAATCCCAGACATGGGGATCAGAAGCAATGTAGAAAGAGGGCGTGAGTGTGGTTAGCATGTTTAAATGTGTTAAATGTAGTTCCCAACTACTGATGCTCAAAAATCCAAAATCAGTGAAAAAAAAAAAAACAGTATTATGGAATATTACAAAAATAAAAATAATTCCACTTTGTAGTGGAAGCCTCTTGTCTCTTTATAGATTTCCCAAGTCACTAAACAATCTCGACTTCTCCAACTGAACTCCATCTAACAAGAGAATGCTTGTCCTTCATTCTCTGTCAGCTGGTATTCAGGGTTTCTGCATAGCCTCAGTAGTGAAGCACACACCCATTCTTCATTCTTCATGCTAGCATAGTGGCTTGAACATTACTCATTTTGTCTTCCAACTCCCTGGCCTTACCCCTATGACAAAAGCCATGATTTCCATCTCCATTCCAATTTATCCACTCTATTTATAATCATGAATTAAATATCATCATTATCAAAACCACTTCATTGCTAATATCTCAAATTCTAGAATTTCCTCTGCCTGCCACAAAGTTTTTCTGCCTCATTCATTTTCTTATTCTACTAATCCATTGGTTATCCTTCTTTTCCATTTCAGGTCCTTAATGATCCTCCAACCTTCTACTCCAGTGGTTCTCAAACTTGTTGAAACACAGGTCCTAAGCCCATAACCACAATTCTGATTCCACAGGTCCGAGGTGGGGCTTGAGAGTTTGCATTTCTAACAAGTTCTAAGTGATGCTGATACTGCTAGTAGGAGAACCACATTGAGAAGCTTTGTCCTTGTTCAATAATAAAACTTTTGTTCCATTAGAGAAATTAGTGCTTAATAACAGGGATTTTGGAATAATGAGACCTAACTTCAAATTCTATCTCAACCATTTTCATATTACCAGTTTTTTAAATTTGGGGTAGCATTGGGTAAAAAGTAACCTCTCACTGTTTGGATTGGCATATTGTTTTTTTTCTATCATTACCAGTATAATTGCACATATTTTATTAGTTGTTTGCCTCTTATTTGTTTGAATTAGCCATCAATCTTATTTCTATTTGTTTCTTTCTCAGTGATTGGTACAAATTGTTATACTTTCTGAATTTTATTATCTAGCATGATTTTATTAGTTCTTTGCCTGTGTTCAGCTATATTTATGTGATCTTTTTCATACATTTTAATATAATGAAGGTTATCCATCTTTTATATCATCATTTTCAGCTTTTATATCTGATTTAACAAGACTTTCCTTACCCTGAAGTCATGAACTGATACCACTAGACCTTCTTTTGATGTTTTTCAAGGTTTAAATTCTTTGTTCTATTTTTGAAACTTCTTAAAATCAATTTTCTGTATATTGTGATGTAGAGATCTAATTTTAATTTTATGATTACTAATGCCTGATCTTTATCATGTATTTGCAATTAATCATGTATTATGTATTTGCAACACATCAATACCCATCATATATCTGAGTCTATTCTCTTTGATTGACCAAACAGAATAGACTTATCTAATATGATACTAATGCTACATTTTCATTATAACTGTATTATTAGTTTTAATATCTGGTAGAACAAATTCCACATTCATTTATTTTTCACAAATTTCTTATATTTTCTTGTAACTCATCTGTGAATTTTATAAAAATCTTGTTGGGATTTTTATTCAATATTGCTTTTGAATTCATATGTTAGAATGAAGGAAATTGACAAAATTATACTAATATACTGTGTGCATATACAAATATGTAAAATATGTATAATTGTAATGCACCAATAAAAAGGAAAAAAAATTGGTGGGTCTTCTTTTCCTAAGGGTATAGTAATTATACAATCCCATTTATTCAGGGATTGTATAATTACTCCACAAAGATTTAACTTTTTATTGTCATTATTAAATTTACTCCTAGATACTTAATATTTAATTTAAAAACATTCATCTAACATAGTATGCTCTCTCCATTTCATCCTGCTACTTTATTTTCTTAAACTATTTTTGAATGACCAGTTTGAAGTTCGAGTCCGTTTCATCTCTTTCTACGCCATCTACTGTATTTCCTCAAAGTGTGCCTTCCCTCCCCTTCACAATAGAAAAACTAAAAATTATGTTGGTCCCTGAATTGACAAAGTCAGTGGCTTTTTCCTCTTTTTTTTTTTTTTATCATTTTCAGTTTCTTTATATTGTTTGAGATCATTGATTCCTCCCTCTTTCTCGATACTTTTACATTGGTGTCCACAGCATTTCAGTCTTCTTGTTTCCCTCTTCATTACATTCTCTTTGCTTCTTATCTGACTTTTTATTCTTCCAATTTGCAAACATAATTTTCTTTCTGTTTTCTTTCCTATTCTACATGCATTCTTTCCATCCACTATAGGATGGTAGGGACTTCTCTATACTTCAATTAGTGATGGAAGTGCTTGACATATTGTAGGTGGTAAATGCAAGGTTTGTTTTTTTTTTTTTTTTTTTTTTTTTAAAGAAATGAATTACTCTAATCAGGGCTTCCAAATTCCTATCCAAAGTCAGATTAGCTATTAATTATTGTTCAGATTTGCAATCCACTTGCCACTTTTGTGCTACATTATAGTTTTATCTTACTTCCAGTTTTATTTCTCTCTTGTACTCTATTCAAAGCAGAGTATTCATAACTCTTAATATTACCTTTGTCCCTGATGTTTTCTCTATCTGAGATCCCTTCCATCTTTACTTGTTGAAACCCTGTCCAATACTTAAGGACCATACCATTGCTCTCCTTTTCTTGGAAGTCTTTTCTTATTCCCAATGGTTGGATATAATCTCTTCCAATTTTGAATGTTTATGAATACTTCTGAGTTCTGGTACTCTCATTGAATTAGTATGCATAAATTATAAAAGCTACCTTTTAAATTGGCACAGTCTAAAAGGAATGATAATTTTCTATCTTGGCAAGAGTGAGGAAGAATAAAGTCTCAAATATCATTGACAGGGATTTCCAGAGGATAATTTGGCAAAATATATCAAAGCCTTAAAAATGCAAATAGTCTTGAGCATAGCAATTTCCATTTTCAAGATTTTTTTTCCTAAGGATATCATCAGAGATATGTGAATATTAATCATTATAGCATTTTTAAAAGTAAAAAAAATATAAAAATCTAAGTGTCCAATAACATATTTTTTGTTTAGTATATTTTGACATAATAGAAGAAAGTAAAACCAAATCATCTTGCAAAGAGAATATTTATTTACATGGGAAAATATTCACAGTATGAGACAAAACAGGACACGAAACAAATCTTCCAGTAGAATGCCATTATTTCAGAGGAAAATAAATATGCTTAGAAAATATTAGAAAGACATACACCAAAATATTTACAATGGTTTTGTTGCTTTGTGGTTGATATGAATTTTTAAAATATCAGCCTTTACCGTATTTTCATGTGCATGCATTATGTTCATAATTTTTATGAAATATCTGGACAATTAATTTTAACATTTCAAATTAATTATATGCTATGCTCCCAAGGTTCCTCCCCCCTGTTCCCACTGACTTCATCTATTAGGACCTTGGATCCCATTCCCCAGCAGCTGGAGGTACTGCAGACTGACTGCCCACAGTTTGGACCCTCTTTCCCAACTCTGTCAATCATCTTTCCCCAAGTAAAAATTTCCTGAAGAGGTTAGAGACTTTGTTCAAGGTCATGACCCATTCCCAAGGAGAATCTACATCCAATGACTACTTACAGAGTTCTGAAGGCCTGGCCCCCTTACTCGAATTGGAGACAATGCTAGGGGAACACTGGGCTCCAGCATTTCCTGTGCAATAGGTGAGGTCTTCATTGAATCTTCTTCGCAGCTCACCACCTACCCCTGTCCAATTGTGTTTCTTTGTTTTGCTCTCATATATGCATCAATCCTAAGGACCCACCCTACTTAACTTCTTGCATGGAAACCTTTCTTTAGAGTTTGCTTTCCAGGGAAGCTGCTGCTTGCTGATACTTTACATCTATTAATCCTAACAAGTCGTGCCATAAAATTTTAAGGCAGTTATTGATATCTCTATTTTGCAGAAGAGAAAAACTTAGTTCAAAAGTTTATGTATTTTGGGTAAAATATGCTATTAATAAACATCAGAGCCCAGTTTGAAAACAAGGTACAGTTTCTCTATAAAGACTATACTCTTTCCATTAAGCCAAATAGCTCTCTCAATCTCATGCTTCTTTTTATGCTTTTCCAGTTCTTTCTGGTAGGTGGTAAATTCTTCAGCTATAAGGATTTTGTATTTTATCATTGAATACCTTGCAGGGTATTGCATGGTACTTTGCACTTAATAAGTGCTCCACGTTTGTGGAATTGACCTGAATTATCAAGGCTTAAAATGTTCTGTTTCATGTGCACACACAAAATGGACTCCCTAGGAGGAAAAACAAAATCATGATACGATGTAGCAATTGTAATTTGAGTTATGTTTCATGAAATAATTTCCTAAAAAAGCATGATACTAATTTTCTTTTTCCTCTCCTCAATATTAGATAACAAAATTCAATTTTCCAGAGTGTTGCCTTTAATTATTAAAGTAAACAAGTCAGTGAGGTGTAATAACCATATTGAACTTTGATGGCAAATATCATGGTTTTTCACCTTGTATTCTTGGCTCAGTCTTTTATGAAATCTAAGTTGTTGGAGAACCAATCTATTATGGGTAGAAAAATGTAACAAAAAGTCATATTCATTTAACACAAGAATTGAAAGTATTCTACCAGAATGTAAGCTTTTATGGGAGCAAAAAGAATCACATGAAGTCAGATTTCTAGTGCCCATCAAAACTTGCAAGTGCAAGTTGAATTTTCTTTAAATTGAAAATATGCCAGATTTGTTATTTTTTTAAATACAAGTAAAATGAATAAATCAATAATGAGTTATACTATTAGGAATAAATAATATTAGATTCAAATTTACATTTGTGAAAGCAGGTATCTGAAAATAAATGTCAAAGATGTTGGTGCCCCACCCTCAATTTATTTGATGGAATTTAATCTCTAGTGTGATGGGGAAGTAATTAAATCATGAGGATGGAGCTTTCTTGCCCCTTCTGCCATTTGAGAACCCATACCAGCCACCATCAATGATCAGTCAGCCCTTACCAGACTCAAGGATCTACTGGTACCCTGATCTGGAAGCTAGGGCTTCCAGAACTGTGAGAAATAACTTTTTGTTGTTTATAAATTACCCAGTATAAGGTATTTTGTTATAGCTGTTTGTATATAACACAGTAGAGAAAAATTTCCTAATGAAAAATTTTGTTGTTCTTATACTGCTGAAGAATCAGCATGAAGGGATATATCTAACATCAAATTATGGAAAACTACTTGAGCATTATTAATGCTATCAGGCTCTGACACAATGAATCTACAGAGTGCAGGATTGGTAATGGGCCCAAACTGTTATTAAAAGTGACAAATACAATAGCCTGGATATTCTAGTGGATGAAATATGCAGCCACCTAGATGAAATGACTTTAGGAGGCATGGTTTGCATAAGTGAATCAAATACCATGAATTCTAGAATTTCATTTTTAGGTAATTATTTCAACTCCTATTAAAATATGTACTTCCCTGAGAAACTAGGACTCATCAATTTCATCATGTAAATGTACCTTTAATTGAAAGAAACACGAAGAGGCCTAGAGCCAAGAAATACAGTTTCAAAATTGGAATAGGATAGACCATAATTATCCTTGTATATGGTTATCATCAATGTTTAACCTTAAGCCTGAGGCCTAAAATCAGTCTAACCTTCAATTATCTCACTTTGGTCTGTCTCATCATATTATTTCCTTTTATATTTAGCTTTGTTCTAGACATTCTCTAAAGATCTCCCTGTAAAATGCAAGCAAACATCTCTAAGACTAGATCAATGGTACTGATCTTATTTTTCTCTGTACTCTAGTTCTTCCTTTTAACTAGAAGGGTTATCTCCTTGGAAGAAACCTTCATGCTTTCTTCTACCTTTCTCTTCTATCATAGAAATGCCTTATAAATGGACTTCCTTAAAAAACTTGATCTCATGAAAGTAGGAAGTAGAATAGTGGTTACCAGAGGTTGGGGAGGGCAGGAGGGGAGAGGGGTATAGAGAGAGGATTTTTGATGGGTTCAGGATGCAGTTGGATAGGAGGAATAGCATGTTCTATAGCGTAGTAGACACTGTGATTGACAATAATTGTACACTGTAGATTAGCTAGTAGAGAGGATTTTGAATGTTTCTAGCACAGAGAAATTATAAATGTTTGAGGAGATAGATATACTAATGATGCTGATCTCTGATCGTTGCACATTATATACATGTGCTCCAAGATCACACTGTGCTACCAAATATGCAAATGAAATGTGTCAATTAAATTTTTAAAAATTAAATAAGTGAATATATTTACAATAAAAAGGAAGTTTCCCGAGCATGTATGTATTTACATTAAAGTAGTTGAAATAATTATTCACTTACAAACTTCATGTATTTTCAAAGGACTATTATTGTGTTGCCCAATTCTGTCCCAAGGCCCACCTTGACAGGCTTTCTTTCCAATTCTAAAATGAATTTAGTGACTTTTTGAAAAATCGTTGGAAATTTTGAAATTTCCATTTTATTGCATGGTTTGAAATCTCCCAAATTAGTGAACCGCATCAATGAATAAACATTCTTTTCTAAAATTGAAATACCATCAGTAAAATCAAATTTAGAAGACATTTATAACAATATAAATGATTTTAAGCAGCTAGTTTCTTTTAATTTTTCACTAAATCACCAACTGAAAGAAAGCGATTTACAAAATTGGAGGGAAAGAGGGAATATGAGGGGTGGTGTGACCCAAAGGTGTTACTGTGAAGGACTGCGGGTGTTGCTATGGTTTGGATGTAGCTTCTCTGCTCCAAAACTCATGTCCAAATTTGACGCTCAGCGTAGCAGCATTGAGAGGTGGCAGGGTCCTTTAAGAGGTGTTCAGCTCCACTCTTGTTAAGAGGTTAATGCTGCTCTTCAGGGCCTGGGTTAATTCTTGAGAAAATAAGTGAGTTCTTGCTTTTGTGAGACTGCGACAGCTACTGTGAGAATGGGTTCTTACAAAGTGAAGCTGTCCCGTGCGTTTTCTTTCTTCCATATACACACAATTGTCCTGCTTTTCTGTCATGTTATGATGCAGCACAAGACCCTTGCCAGAAATACCTACTGGGTCTTGGACTTTCAGTCTCCAGAACTGTGAGTTAACTTCTTACTTTTTAAAATCACCCACTCCCAGACATTCTGTTATAGCAACAGAAAATAGACTAAGACAAGCAGCATAAAAAACTGCCTAGGGTATAGAAAAGACTATGGGTTTTGATATAGAGAGATACAGAAAACGAGAAAGACAAACACATTCACACATGCACACATGTATGTACTCAGAGAGAAACAAATGTCTTTGTTTTCTACTTTATTTCTGCTCCTTTCTATCCTTATCCAGAACAAATTTCCTCCCTGTCAATGGAGGAGTTAAACTAAGACTGGCTCATTTGAACTAAATTTGAACTGCTGAACATTTTGTGTTAATTGATTTCTACAGGCTAGCCTGCTTTTGAGAAAAGATGTCTTTACAAACCTGAATAATAAACACAGGAAGCATCTTACAACAAATTGATTTATGAATCAGGCACACAGTTATAGATCCCATTTTAACAGGACAGAGTACCTACTAAAGTGATCAGCTGTCTATCATATGATTTTAAATGACCGTTTCTATTGAGCAAGCAGAAAAGAATGGTGAGCTCATCTGTTTCACAGGCCGAGCATCCCCTGTGGCAGGGTGGGCCAGCTAAAGAGGAAAATGTGGGCTGGTAAGTATTTAGTGTATAAAAACTTTAGTCATGGAAATATTTTCCCAATTTAAACTTATGAGGCTCCTTTATAGGGGTTTTATAATGTGTATGCATTTGGGGATAGAAAGCACAAAATCTACATATGGAAAATAAAATGGAACGATAGAAACATCACTTAGAACACAGACAAAGCTACTTGGCAATATTCTCTGAACTTTTAAATACATGTTGCAGTCCTTGTGTGGTTGACTCCTTTAACCTGTCCTCATGTGGATTAGTGCCCTCCTCTGCCCTAAAGAGCCCCTTTCTCTTTCCCTTTTCTTAGGAAGTTCTTGTCCCCAAGATGCTTCTGCACTCTATTTCTTTGCTCCTGTGTCTCTCTAGGCAGATGGTGTAAAAGGATGTGTTTTTGGCTTAAGTCATTAACTTTGTTAAATGTGCACCAGAGTCTGGGATCTCCCCTCTGGCATGAACTAAGAACCTGCTGAGATGACATTTTCAGGCCAAGTTTACGGTAGGTGCAGAGCAGGGAGCACCTTAGCCCCGGCACTATGAAGCACATGGAAACAGAAACTTCTGGAGAAAAATGTTCCACTTTAGTGTTTGGCAAAGAAAATAAGATTGAGAGAGGGGAGGGGGAATTAGATCATGACACGTTACTTGGCGGAAGACAGAGTTGAAGAAAATGGGATGAAGAAAAGCCTGAGAGACAAGATTCTGGCCTTCTTTTCTTACGTAGGACTCTCTTCATTCCTTTAGCTTCCTTCCAAGCTGGTATTTATTATTCTCACTGTTTCTACGTTCTCAACACTTCATATTGAATGAAACAAGTGTTAAAGGCCATCTACTTATTTATTTTTCTAGAAAGTTCTTCCCACAACTTTAGTGCTCTCCCTGATATTCTTGTGGATTTTTAGTCATCTTTAATTTTTAGGAAGTTTGCCAGGTTCCTGAAGGCAGTATGTTTTCTTGTTGAGCACAGTTGTGAGGTTTGCTTAACTTGAGGATTATTCAGAAGAGAGAATTTTTTGTTTCTTTTAGTGCTTTTCAAAGTATATATAACACATACCTTAAAACACAAAAATTAATGTTGTTAACATAATGCTAAGTAAATTTGGCAGCAGGAAGGAAAACAGAAAACCCTGGCATCCTATACAGCAGTAATTCATTTCCAAGTGAAATTATGTTTTCAAGAAGGTGAAAAATTATATTCTAGCTATCGGACTAAGATCAGAAAGAGGTTTAGTATATGCTAGCATTTTAGCAAATATAAGATAAGGGAAATTAAGTAAACGTTTCTGTTTTTTCTTTATTAAAGAAGAAAATAATGTATATGCATTGGAAAATGTACATTAGAACCATATTTGATATAATAGCACATAAAATGTCTACGATGCTTACAAATTTTAGTTCATTATCATATAATGAATAGAAGTTTTATAGAATTACAGGATAAAACACTACTGCCAGTAAAAATACAGACTTCCTTAAAGTAAGGAAAATTATTTTCAAAGGGTCTTAGAATTCAGAAACTTGGTATATATATAAAATGAAAGAAAAACAGAACTACATGTTGAGAATAAATTATAGAATTTAAAATATAAAAATATTATTTTGACAATCTTGGGTAAATTATATTTTGATAAAATATTTGGATTTTTCATATGATACAGGTATCTGCTTTCATCTGATGAAAGTATATACTTTAGCCTGAAAAACTCTCCTTCTCATCTCTTCCTTTTACCATGACTTCTTATTTAAGACATTAAACACCTCTGCATCATGACTTCATATTAAAACTCCAATATATAAAATAGTAATTCATTATAGAATATTAACATATAGAATGTTAGTTTCATTATTGTGATACAACACCTTTTTAAATATTCCCTTATTTTTATTTATTAATTACAAAGCATATGGTTGACAAATACCTCATAAAATTTAAATTTAAAATTAGAGAGAAAACATAATGAGAATATATTTTATACAATTCTATGTGATTTACAGTATCACTTAATTAACATTTAGTAATATACATAAAGCACAATGACTTACACACATACATTTTTATTTATTTATTTATTTATTTA
>JAJEJO010004905.1:464844-482405 GCA_020662805.1 Glaucomys volans | reverse complement strand
TAGATTCTCACGTATTTTTAAGTGAAATAACAACCGAGCAACTCCATGGTTCGCTGCTTCAGGTCATTTTCGCAGATGAACACAGGCTTTTTATGACAGAGCAGTTTCTCTGTGGTGCCCTTCATAGTGAGATCATGGTTTCTGTGGAATGAAGGGATTTTTTTCAAATTGATAGGATTCTCTGGGTCTAGAGTTCTCAATCATTTTAGTGCATGTTCAAACGATGCCATTCATCCAATTCTGAATACCCTAGGAGAGGATTTGCCAAATAATTAAGTGAAAAATAATTCAAGTCTGGCCATGACAGTCTCTAGGCATTAGGAATGGGATTTTCTTTGGCAGCAGTATATTGCAGACGGCTCGCTCTGAGCTTAGTCTCAACCGCTAATTACAAAATGATTCAGAAATTTAAACACTAATATCAGGATTTTCTTAGTTCTTCCCCTCCTGGACAATCATTTTTTTCTTTGATGCAGTTTTAGAGTCTGGATGACATCAGTTTCCTGAGATAAGGTATGTCTATTAAAGAGGAGCTAATTTTGTTTTCCTTTATTTTTTTTTTTCTTCTCGAATCTTCTTGAAACAGAAGATTCTTGACAGCATTAAATGCAACGTCTTCAAGGAAGCATCTGGACTATGGTTATAGATGAGCATTCCTCATTTCATTGTCTCAGTACAAAGCCATTTATAGGGCAACTTATCACATAAACACCCCTTGGCATCTTATAATAGAAATCAATAACAGCAAAAAAAGAAGACAGATGCAATTTAACCATATGCTACATAAAAGATACCCTATGAATGTCTTAAAATATTGGCGTATATTACCTTTACCTTGCATAAATGACTAATATATACGGTCAATTTTATTAATATTTCACTAAAGGAAAGAGGAATATTTATTTTAGGAGGAAAATTTCAAAAATACACTTTCAGATTCATTAAATGTTTTCTGATTCCTTAGTGTTTCCAAAAGTGCTACCAGTTATGCATACACGGAGAGCAGCTCTACCTCAAAGTGGGTAGAGAAGGAGTCATTTGTCAACTGGAGACGTCTAGAAAGAGTCAGATTATTTTCTATCTAGTCTGAAGTATGGGCCAGGTAGAAAGGCTTTTGAACAGTGGGCAGAAGGTGTGGATTGGATTGGGACAGAGGTGACAAGGAGCTGGGAGTATCAGAATGGCTCATGGATGTGAGCAACACCCCATCCTGAAAAGAGAGTGACCGTGACCCAGCTCAGGTAAGGTGATGTCACTTGTCTGCTCAGAGTGCCTCAGCCAGATGGGACTGAGGCAAAGGTGGCAGCAGTGGCCCTGGAATGTCAACAAGGACCTAAAGAGGCAGCCTTCATTTATAAAAGGAGTGTCTAAATGGCAAGAAAAAGGACATGCTCAGCTTGGAAGGCAGGAGTTCTGAGTGATTCCATGTGAAGAAGACTCCGAGGCAGCAAGAGACCTGGCAGGAACTCAGGGAGGCTGAGGCAGAGCAGGGAGCAGGAGGGAGCTGGGTCCCCACCTGGATCACCATAGTGGGTGCACTGCAGAAATGCCGTTGTTGTCATTTGCTTGTTTTATTTGCCAATTATCCCTCTCTGATTAGCGTCTGGGAAGTGCCTGTCACTTGGGATCTGCGAGTTCAAGTGTCTGTTTTGTCTGGACCACAAGGACTAGGTTAGGGTGCAGGGAGCCGTGCCAGCCTCTCCTAACAGACTCCACAGCCCCAGCTTAGGGAAGGCAGGTGCCCGCTCTGTGCCTCAGTGTGGAAGAGGCCTCCCGCCACTTTTGGCAGCGAGAACTGACTGGTATCCTCTCAGCTGTCACAGCTTCCTCTGTCACACCAAGCGTGCATTCCCACAGCTCCTTCAACTCCTTTTAGTATTTAGTACCACATTTGCAGGAAATAAAGTGTTTTTTTCTTTTTTTGTTTTTCTGATTCTGTTGTTAGTGTAGTTTTTTTTTTTTTTTTTAAATACACCCAGCATTTGTTCTTATAGTTCACATTTACTTTGGGAGGCTGTGTTCAAGGTGATTGATTTATTTAATATGGACCTTGGAAAACCGGACCAGGATCAAAATTCCTATTCCTATGAAAAATGAGAGACTGGTATTTATAGCTCCTACCTAAAACCTGTCATTAACATTTACTTTAATGATTTCATTAAAATAAAGAAGAAACATTTTTAGAAAGCAAGAGTCTTATAGTAAATTACAATTGGCCTTTTTACTGCCAAATGTTATAATGAATTGTTTTTCTTTTCTTTTTTTCCTTTCCTTAACTCTTGCTTTTGAAGGAGTTGTCCTCTTTTGGGATCAAGTATTAAGAAGCCAGGACTGACCTTTTTTATTTCTTTTTTATGAAAAAAAAAAAGAGTTTAAAAATACATGGGACTGGGGTTGTGGCTCAGTGGTAGAGTGCTTGCCTAGCATGTCTGAGGCACTGGGTTCAATTCTCAGCACCTCATATAATGAATAAAATAAAGGTCAATCAACATCTAAAAAATATGAAAAAGCAAAACAAAACAAAAATACAATCCATTAACTGTCCTATTTATCCTTTACAACGTGTGTTATTTTAGGGGTATTTTAGTATCTATCACAAAGTTGTGCAATGATCACAACTATTTTTTCTTCTTGTTCTTCTTTTGTCTTTTTTATTTGTTCTTTTTAGTTATACATGGCAGTAGAATCTATTTTGACATTTTTATACAAGCAGAGAATATATCTTATTCTAATCAGGGCCCCAGTCTGTGGATGCGCCCAATGCTGAGATTCACCAAGGTACTTTCACAAATGCACACAGGAAAGTTATGTCAGATTCATTCCACTGCCGCTTGTATTCCTACCCCCCACTTTCCTTCATTGTCCTTTGTCTAATCTACTGAATTTCTATTCTCCACCTCTCCCCCTTGCTGTGAGTTAGCATCCACACATCAGAGAGAACACTTGACCTTCAGTTTTTTAAGACCGACATATTTCACACAAATCCTTCCATTTACCAGCAAATATAATAAAGTTAGTCTTCTTCATGGCTGAGTGATTATCCATTGTGTACATAAATTACATTTTAACTTTTTAAAATTTGTTTTAATTAGTTACACATGACAGCAGAATGCATTTCAACTCATTATACACAAATGGAGCACAACTTCTCATTTCTCTGGCTGTATAGGATGCAGAGCTACACCATTTGTGTAATCATGCATGCACATAGGGTAATAATGTCTGTCTCATTCTATTACCCTTCCCACCCCCACATTCCCACTCTTCCCCTCGCTTTCCTCTGCCCAGTCAAAAGGTCCTCCATTCTTCCCTAACTCCTACCCCCATTATGGATCAGCATCTGTATATTGGAGAAAACATTTGGCCTTTGGTATTTTGGGATTGGCTTATTTCATTTAGCATAATATTCTCAACTCCATCCATTTACCTGCAAATGCCATTACTTCATTCTTCTTTAAGGCTGAGTAATATTCCATTGTGTCCATATGCTACATTTTCTTTATCCATTCATATGTTGAAGGGCATCTAGGTTGTTTCAATAGTTTAATTATTGTGAGTTGAGCTGCTTTAACATTGATGTGGTTGGGTCACTGTGGCATTCTGCTTTAAACTGCTTTGGGGGGATAGGAAAGAATGGAGGAAGTATGGATGGTGTGGAGGAAAATGGGATGGGAGGGGCTGGGGGAAGGAAAAATAGTAGACTGAGACAGACAGTACTACCCTATGAAAATGTAAAATTATATGAACTGTGTGAATAAAAAATAAATTTTAAAAAAGCAAAAACAAAACAAAACAAAACAAAAAAAACTCCTTTGGGATAGACTGAGGAGCGGGATAGCTGGGCCAAATGGTGGTTACATCCCAAGTTTTCTAAGGAGTCTCCATAGTGCTTTCCATAGTGGTATCAATTTACAATCCCACCAGCAATGTTTGAATGTATCTGTTCTCCCACATCCTTGCCAACGCTTATTGTTGCTTGTATTATTGATAATTGTCATTCTGACTGGGGTGAGATGAAATCTTAGAGTAGTTTTGATTTGCATTTCTCTAATTGATAGAGATGTTGGACATTTTTTCATATATTTCTCGATCAATTGTATATATTCATCTGTGAACTGTCTGTTCTGTTCCTTAGCCCATGTATTGGGTTTTTTGTTATTTTGGTGTTAAGTTTTTTGAGTTCTTTATATATCCTGGAGATTAGTGCTCTATCTGATGTGTGCGTGGTAAAGATTTTCTCCCATTCTGTAGACTTTCTCTTCATGTTATTGATTGCTTGCTGATAGAAAGCTTTTTAGTTTGAACCCATCCCATTTATTGATTCTTGGTTTTATTTCTTGTGCTTTAGGATTCGTGTTAAGGAGGTCAGATCCTAAGTCAACATGATGAAGATTTGGGCTGACTTTTTCTTCTATTAGACACAGGGTCTCTGGTCTAATTTCTAGGTCTTTTATCCACTTTGAGTTGAGTTTTGTGCATGGTGAGAGATAGCGATTTTATTTCATTTTGCTACATATGGATTTTCAGTTTTTCCAGCACCATTTGTTGAAGAGGCTGTCTTTTCTCCAGTGAATGTTTTTGGTGCCTTTATCTAGTACGAGATAACTATTTATGTGGGTTTGTCTCTGTTTCTTCCATTCTGTACAATTGGTCTATGTGTTCATTTTGGTGCCAATATCAAATGGAGAAAAATAGAAAGCATTCAATTTTGGCTTACTATGGCAGTGTAGTATAGTTTAAGTTCTGGTATTGTGATGCCCTCTGCTTCACCTTTCTTGCTAAACATTGCATGGACATTCTGGGTCTCTTATTATACCAAATGAATCTCATGATTGCTTTTTCTAGTTCTATGAAGAATAACATTGGGATTTTAAAAGGAATTTCTTTAAATCTTTATAATACTTTTGGTAGTGTGGCCATTTGGACAATATTAATTCTGCCTATCTGAGAACATGGGAGATCTTTCTATCTTCTAAGATCTTCTTCAATTTCTTTCTTTAGTGTTCTGCAGTTTTCATTGCTGAAGTCTTTCACCTCTTTTGTTAGATTGATTCCTAAGTATGTTATTATTTTTGAGGCTATTATGAGTGGGGTAGTTTTCCTAATTTCTCTTTCAGAGGATTCATCACTGATGTGTAGAAATGCATTTCATTTAGGGGTGCTGATTTTATATCCTGCTACTTTGCTGAATTAATTTATTAGCTGTAAAAATTTTCTACTGAAATTTTTTTGATCTTCTAAATATAGAATCATGTCATCTGCAAATAGTGACAGATTGAGTTCTTCTTTACTTGTTCATATCTCTTTAATTTTTTTGGTCTGTCTAATTGTTCTGGGTAGAGTTTCCAGCACTATGTTGAATAGAAGTGGTGAAAGAGGGCATCTCTTTCTTGTTCCAGTTCTTAGAGGGAATGCTTTCAATTTTTCTCCATTTAGAATGATGTTGGTCATGGTCTTAGCATAAATAGCCTTTGCAATGATAAGGTATGTTCCAACTATCCCTAGTTTTTGAGCATGAAGGGGTGCTGTATTTTGTTAAATGCTTTTTCTGCATCTACTGAGATGATCATATGATTCTTATCTTCAAGTCTATTGATGTGATGAATTATGTTGATTTACAGATGTTGAACCAAACTTGCAACCCTGGAATGAACCACACTTGATCATGGTGCACTATCTTTTTAATATCCTTTTGTGTGCAATTTTCCGCAATTATATTGACAATTTTTGTATCTATGTTCATCAAAGATATTGGTCTATTTCTTTTCCTGGATGTGTCTTCCTCTGGATTTGGTAGCAGCTTGATGCTAAACCTCCTAGAATGAGTTTGAAAAAGTGCCCTCCTTTTCTATTTCATGGAATAATTTGAGGAGTATAGGTGTTAACTATTCTTTGAAGGTCTTCTAGTACTTCACTGGGAATCCATCTGGTCCAGGGCTTTTCTTTGTTGGTAGGCTTCTGATGGTGTCTTTTATTTCCTTGCTTTAAACTGATTTTTTAAAATTGTGTATGTCCTCTGATTCAGTTTGGGTAGATCATATTTCTCTAGAAATTTGTTGTTGTCTTTGAGATTTTCTATTTTGTTGGAGCATAAGTTTCCAAATAGTTTCTAATTATCTTCAGGATTTCAGTAGTGATCACCATGATATTTCCTTTTTTATTATGAATTTTAATAATTTGATTTTTCTCTCTTTTCATTAGCATGTCTAAGGGTTTATTAATTTTATTTATTTTTTCAAGAACCAACTTTTTGTTTTGTCAGTTTTTTTAATTGTTTCTTTGATTTCAACTTCCTTGATTTCTGCTCTGATTTTAATTATTTCCTGTCTTCTATTGCTTTTGCTGTTGATTTGTTCTTCTTTTGCTAGGGCTTGAGATGTAATGTTAGGACATTTATTTGTTGACTCTTTATCCTTTTAATGAATGAACTCAATACCATGAACTTTATTCTTAGCACTGCCTTCATAGTGTCCCAGAGATTTTGATATGCTCTATCAGTGTTCTCATTTATCTCTATGATTTTTTTTTATTTCCTCCCTGATTCCTTCTGCTACCCATTAATGATTCAATAACATATTATTTAGTCTCCAGGTATTAGAGTAGTTTCTATTTTTTATTTTATCAGTGATTTCTAATTAAATTTTAATTAGGTTTATTGTTTTCTTCATTTCAAGCATTTCTTTTTTTCAGGATTTTTGTTTGTTTTTAATTTCTTTATTAAAGTGCTCTTTTGCGATCTGCATTTGTTCTCTTACATCAACTTTTACTTCACACATCAGTTCAAGTATGTACATTCTGAACTCCTTCTCTGACATTTCTTCTACTGTATTGTCAATTGTTGCATTTTGGATTGTTTGGGTGCTTTCTTCCCTTGTTTTTTTCACATTGTTTGTGTCCCCCCCCACCCCCATAGTAGTACACATCCGAGGTGTTACAGTTTCTACCCTATAGACTTACAGTGCCCTGCAGGTTTCCAATACTTAACCTTTAAGGAGGGGATCAGTATTAACAGCACCCAATGCAAACGATGTGCAAATAACTCCTATTAAGATGTTTACAGTTTTGTTGCACTAAACAGAAATGATGTGTTCAATTATTGTCTACAATATAAAAAATAGGTTTGCAAAGGGTCTACAATTTCTAAGGGTAGAAATGGGTAGTAAGTGGGTAGAAATGGGTAGTGTCCCAACCAAAAGGGTAGTGGTTGATGATACATAACGGGGGAGCGGGGATGGAGGGAAGGGAAGAATGGAAGAAGGATGGATTGTGTAGATGGAAATGAGGGGTGGGGAGGGGATGGGGAAGGAAAGATAATAGAATGAGACAAACACCATTACCCTATTCTAAGGAGAACAGGGGTAGTGTAAGATATGATGTTTATGAGGTGGAGGGGAGAAGACAGAAATATTAGATCACAGAAAGAGTGAAAGACAGATCAATAAAGTTGACTGTGAGCAGGAGAAAAGACAGAAAGAGAATTCAGGGAAAAACATAAGTGAGAGGAAAATATAGAGAAAGAGTAAAAAAAATGAAAAAAAAAGAACAGAAAAATAAAATAAATAAGAACAGAAGAAAAAAAACAAATGAAAACTACCGTGAGATTTCATCTCACCCCAATTAGAGTGGCTGTTGTCAAGAATACAAGCAATAATAGGTGTTGGAGAGGATGTGGGGAAAAAGGTACACTCATACATTGCTGGTGGCAGTGCAAATTGGTGCAACCACTCTGGAAAGCAGTGTGAAGATTCCTTAGAAAACTCAGAATGGAATCACCATTTGATCCAGCTATCCCACTCCTTGGCCTATACCCAAAGGACTTAAAATCAGCATACTACAGTAACGCAGCCACATCAATGTTTGTAGCAGCCCAATTCACAATTGTGGAACCAACCTGGGTGTCCTTCAATAGATGAATGGATAAAGAAACTGTGGTATATATACACAATGGAATATTATTCAGCCATGAAGAAGAACAAAATTATGACATTTGCAGGTAAATGAATGGAGTTGGAGAATATTATGCTAAGTGAAATAGGCCAATCCTAAATAACCAAAGGTCAAATGATTTCTCTGATAAGTGGTTGATGATACATAATGGGGGAGCAGGGATGGAGGGGAGGGAAGAATGGAAGAAGGATGGATTGTGTAGATGGAAATGAGGGGAGGGGAGGGGATAGGGAAGGAAAGATAATAGAATGAGACAAACGCCATTACCCTATGTGCACGTATGAATATGCAAAAGGTTTGACTCTAACTTCATGTACAACCAGAGAAAGGATAGTTGTACTCTATTTGTGTACAATGAATCAAAATTAAAAAAAAAATAAAATAAGAACAAAAGAAAAATATTTAAAAAGAAAAATTTAAAAATGTAAAAATAAAAGAATAACCAACAAAATTTTATATACTATTCAGATATCCTGGTCCTCAATAACCTGATTCCTGAAAAATACTTGATTTAAAAAATGATGGGGATGTGAGTTCTGTAAAAGAAAAGAAAAGAAAAATCTCAAAGTAAAATTGAACAATTGTTTCTGTTGGAGTTCAATAGTTTCTCTGATTCCCTTTAAGCCCTGATAAGTGGGGTTGTCTGGAGTTTGCTGGTGTCTGTACCCTCAGGGAGGTGAGTGTCACCAGCATGGTAAGGTTAGTCTTAGAGGTGGAACTCCTGGAGGCGTGGTAGAGCAATTTTCCATTCTCTGTTGGAAGACTACACCCCAGAAATCTCCTTTAGCGTGCACTCTTGTGACGTAGGAGCCTGACCTTAGCCCTTTATGTCACTTGTGGTCCCCACAATTCCTGGTCTCTAATTTGTTCTCTAAACTGTATCTCTCCTGCCCCTGCCCTTTGGACTTCCTAATCAGGCACCTCTCTCTCTGGAGGTCCTGAGGGCTGAGCACAGGGACCTGTGCTCCTGTCCTGGAGAGCTGTTGTATATTGGGTGGGTCAGGATCAGGCATTGAGAGATGCGGGCTGGCCACGAAGCTGCAAGCACTGAGCTGGGTTGGTGGCTAGGGAGGGATGGGGAGACCGGGCATTGGGGAGCCGGGGAGCCCTGTTGATTACCAAACCAGTGGGACCAGGGAATCAGTGGATACTAGATTGGGGAGGGAGTTGGGGACTGGACTGGTGTTGGGTCCCAGCAAGTGCTGGCCTGAGTTGATGCTGGAAATTCCTTGGTGCTGGACTGGTTGGTTGGGCAAGGGAAGAGCAAGATGCTCTCACACTCTCTTCCAATCTACTGACCCTGTGCAAGGTTCTCTCCCGTCTCTGTGGCAAGATGGTGGCTATCAGCACACCTAGCAGGGAGACCTCAGGTGTAACCAAGCCTGCAGGGACCTTGATGATGGTCTTCTAGGCCCTGGCTGGGGTCCCTAGATGGAAACAGCGACATCCCTAGATGGCAGTGGTTCCTGTAGGAACCTTGATGTTGGGCTCTAAGGCCTTGGCTGGTGTCCCAGGATGGAGGCTGCTGCAACTCGAGATGGCAATGGAGGTAGCAGAGGTGACCCAAGATGATGGTGGGACTGTCCCATGATGGAGGCCACTGCTTTCAGAAATGGGGCAGTGAGGGTGGGCCATGAGGTGACAATGAGTGGCCACATTTGGAGTTGTAGAGCTGTGGTGGGCAGTGCTGCTGTCTCCAGGCCCTGTCTGTTGCCCCAAGGTCAAGGCTATCACATCAAGGTGGCTATGGTGTAGTGGTGGTGTCCCAAGATGGAGGTGGCCACTTTGGGAGATGAGGCAGCTGTGGCACAGGACTCGGTAAGGGTGGGCGGACAAGTTGGTAGATGGGGAGCCCGCTGCATGGTAGCGCCATGCTGTGAGGGAGCTCTCTCACATTCTCTTTATTCATTTATCTATTGAAGGGCAAGTGGGCTGTCTCCATGGTGTGGTCATCATGAATTGAACTGCTATAAACATCAATGTGGATGTGTCATGGTATTTGCTAATTTTCACTTCTTTGGATATATACCAAGGAGTCATATAACTGGATTGAATGTGGGTTCCACTCAGTTTTGTGAGGAATCTCCATATTGCTTTCCAGAGTTGTTGCACCAATTTGCAGTCCCACTCACAACATCTGAGAATGATCACAACTATTTAATTCAAAAGCACTTAATCACCCCTGACATAGACCCTCATACCTACTGCTAGTCTTCATTCCTCTCTTCCCTGGCTCCTGAAAGTCACTAATCTTCTTTGTGTGTGTTTGCCCATTCTGATCACTTCATATAATTGGAATCATTTAAATATGGCCTTTGTTTCCTTTTGCTTCTTTCTTTGCATTTAGCATACTATTTTAAAAGTCCACGTATCGTGTGTCAGTGCTACACTGGTTCAATTTAAATCTGACTAGCATTTCATTGCATGGATTATACCACATTTCGCTTGTTTCCTAGGGTTGCCATCGTAAAACACCAGAGGTTTGGTAGCTTGAAGAAGAGGACTGCATTTTCTCACAGTTGTGACAGCTGAAGGTTGGTGTTGAAGGTCAGCTTCCCCTGAGGTCTGCCTCCTTGTCTTCCAGGTGGCTGCTCCTCTCCTGCATCTTCACATGCTTCTTGCTCTGTGCATGCTCATCCCTGGTGCCTCTCTGTGTGTCTAAATCTCCTTTTCTAAAGACATTAGTCATATTGGATTGGAATCCACTCTAAAGCTCCCATTTTTAACTTAATTTCCTCTTTAAAGATCTTGTCTCCAAATGCAGTTAGATTCTGCTGTGCTGGGGGTCAGCCCTTCACATATGAATTTGAGAGTGTACATAATTCCTTCCATAGCATGTCCACAGCAAGGGGATGGCCTGGTCACAGGGAGATCTTGATTTAGCCTTTTCAACCCAACTGTACCATTTGAAATTCCTATCAACAATTCAATTCTTTATTTAAATTCTTTATTTTTGATTTTTTAATTTGTTCTAGTTAGCTATACATGACAGTAGAATGCATTTAGACACACTGTACACAAATGGAGCACAACTACTCCTTCCTCTGGCCAAACATGGTGCAGACTCACACCAGTAGTGTAGTCATGCATGTATATGGGGTAATAATACCCATCTCATTTCACTGACCCTCCCATCCAATTTTCTGACCAATACTTTTTAAAAAGTTGTTAGCTTGATGATAGTCGTTCACAAGAAGCAAAGTTTTGACGTATGCATTTTCCATTTCTGCAAATTTCTGTTTCTTCTCCCTAACATTGTCCCTCTGGTCTGTGCTGGTAGCGTCATATCTAATTTGACACTAGCAGCATGTACATGCTCTGAGGGCTTAAGTCTTTGGTCATGAGTCTGGTAACATTAAAAACTAAAATTGGTGGACAGTGCTGATATATTGTGTAGTTAATTATCAATAAAAACTGAACAAATGGTGTCCACCTTGTAATTACTGAGAAAACAGACAATCTGGATGTGTGATCAAAGAGTTTGTTTACGTGTTGTTCAATCTAACTTTGAAAGTGGTCAACGTTATTGACTTCTACAAAGCCAATGAAGCACTTACCACTTTGCTTTCAATGATAACTCTTAGCTCATTGGAAATCACCACAACCAGAATGAAAGTACTGCTCCAGTCAAAATCTATGTTGGGAAGTGTGCACTCCATTACACCCACTCCTGCAGAATGGAACTTATCAGAGATTGAATTGTTTACATGAGTTGGAAGTCCCCCATGCACACCTATCTGCGTTCCAAAGAAGAATTTTTAAATACAGTTTTTAAGTTAATGTAGAGTTTTTATGGACGACCATAATTTCTTTATTCAATTGCATTTAAATATATTCATCTTTCTCAATTGTCAACAAGAAAACTATTAGAACTCCAACCAAGGTATTCTATAAAAAGCCATGAGTAGAAATGATCCTTCTTTTGCCAGGTGTCTGGAAAGGGAGTTTATATTTTGCCTGAGGCCAATACTTTTCTAATGAGTTCTTAATATCTTTGAAACTTACATCAATGCAAAACAAATAAGCTGACAATGTTATTCTACACTAACTCTCATTTCCAGCTGGCTTCCCCCACCCCCTCTTGGCAACTTGACTTAGTCTGAGCTTCTTACCTGGATTTCTCTCTTTTGGGCTAGTCATGCACAGAAATTCAGATGGAATTTCAGTTTTGCAAAGCTTTAGTGGACACTTTGGGTGGAATCCTCTCCCTCTCCCTCTCCCTCTCCCTCTCCCTCCTCCTTCTCTCCCCACATCAGGCCCCTTTTGGTTTTCCTGTGACACTCTTCATATGATCAGCTACAATAATTCTGTTTGTGCCCATCTCTTCCTCCAGGTTTGTGATCCTCAAGAGTGAGATGAAACACAACTTTCTGAAAAACTCTTAAAATACCTATTCCTTACCAGAATCCTAACAGAAAATGAGCTACATTATATTTCAAATTGAGCTGACTCCTTCCAGCCTCTAGATATGGTAGGTTCAGTCCCTGATCCGTTTATCAGAATCTGAGAAGGGCAGGAAGCCATTGTTCACCATGATTTGAAGACACACTATCCTTTATCCTCTCTTCCTTTTTGCCCATCAAGTGCTCTGACCCTGCCACTTGGAGACAGTGAATGTTTATAAATGAAAAACTTACCTATTATGTTTTTCACATTCACATCTGAAGAGGTGGCTATGGGTGAGGCTTTTAAACATGTCTTGACATTCTATGAGAAAAACTGATTAAAGAATGGGGATATTTTCTATTGAATACATTTTATATGCAAGACACTTTGTGCAACATACTATAATATTTTAATTCTCCCCATAATGCCACGAAGCCTGTGTTTATTGTTATCCTCACTTGACAGTTAGAGATATTCTAGAGAAAGTGTACAAATTGCTGGAGATCACATACAATGGAGGGATGGAACTGGGATGAAACAAAAGATCTTCTTCCTCCTGCACAGCCTCTGGGTTAAAGATGGATGTATTTGCATCCAGTTAGGTAAACACTTTGATACTAACTCTAATGCACAATGACAATGTCCAAATGCAAGTGCAAAGTTTTACTGTCTTACAATTGGGATTAATCTCTGGAGGACACTTAGGAGCCTGTTGCTCAGATCAGACTGTGAGTGACAACCATGCTCAGCACCAAGGAAGAGCCAAAAATGCACATTAGGCCCAGTGCACACACATGCACACACAGACACACATGCAGAGGGACACACACAAGCTGTGTGTTCATACTGATCCAGTGACTTTTGTTCCTAAGCAACATATGATGCAGCAACCAGAAGACTCAGCTCTGGATGGAGATTAGCAGAGAGGTGCTGATCTATGTTCCTCAGTTTATTTCATTGCTGCAGACAAGCCTTACCTACCAGTTTCTCTCAAGACCAACACTGCCAGTTCATGTAAGGAGGCTGTAGACACTTTTTGTATGCCTCAGATCATGCTTATTTATGGACAAGGTATCATTTCAGGCTCATTCTTGTATAGCACTGAATTGTTTTGGATAACGTTCTCTTCACCATTTTATTTCTTGATCACATTCAAGACAAAGGTGGTGGCTTTTCTGACCTGGAGTGTAGCTACCTCATATAGAAATGGCACAAGAGCAAATATAGTGGGAAAAGCCAGGGGGAACCAGTCTACCATTGTAGCTACCATTGTAGCAACTTAAAAAATGAGAAGACCAGCCAGTTGCACCTGGAACAGGTGGTGGTGGTGGGGAACCATGATTAGCAAGAAAGAACAGAGGAGATGGTGCTGTTTGGGTAGAAAATTTGGAGAAAGAATAGAAATGCTGAAAATTATTCTATAGTTTTATTTTCTCCCTCCATTTTCCTACAAAGCTTCCTCTTGAAAGCTTTTTCTAGTTGGGCTCATTTTTAGACTTTTTCAAATGGCTTGTTCTCATGGACTCACTTCAAGAGGTGTTTTTTGATGAAGCACAGAGTCTGTTCAAATAGGAAGAGTAAAGGAGAAAAGAATATATTTACTTTTCTAGGGCATTTTAATTCATCAACACAAACATCAACAAGGGTAACCTGTGCTGCGTTACTTGGGTGAATATATTCTTGGATAATATTCAATAAAAAACACAGCCCCTCAAGGTTTTGATGCTCAGGTTCTGGTGAAGACAGGGGTGTTTAGATCCCTCCTCCACTGCCTACTTTTCTGTTTGTGGAATGTGTCATTTAGAGGTGATTGAAGTCTGTGTTTTCAGCATTTTGGGTCAAAAGGAAATACCTGTAGGACGACTGATTTGAGTGGACTAAATGGGGATTAAGTTCTGGTGCAGACAATGTTCGGGTCGAGGGAGCAGATCCTGTTATTACGGGAAGCATTTGGTCCCCAGGGTGGTGTGGTGAGAGATCCCAAGCTCCATCTACAGCCAAGTCAAGTGCGCGATTGCTAAGCAAATTCCCTTCCTGGTTCCCAAGCAGAGAGTGCATACAGTACCTTGGATTTGTCTGCCTCTCCCCTCCCAGCTCAGTCATTTTAACACCTGTGTGTACTTTGTAAGACAAGCCAGAAAACAAGATAAGGAAAAAAAAAGAAAATAGAAATGACAACACTGCTTCTTTTAGGAAATATGCATAGTTTTTGAAAATGGGTAGCCAAATTGCAATTTTTTGGTTGATTATGTGAAATTACATGAAAGATGAAAATCTTCAAGCTTCAAGGTGCTATGATTTTGGGGACTGAAATGGAGCAGATTATACTCCATACATACATGCTCATGTCAAAATGAACCCCACTATTATGTTTAACTATGATGTACCAATAACATTTTTTTTTTTTTTAGAAAACACATAACTATACTTTGATTAACCATGGATTATGAGGCAAGGGAAAAATGAAAAAAGAAGTCTAAAATTCTCTAAAATACAGTGAATTCTCAAAATTAAGACCATCAGTTGGAAATTAATATCGTTTTTTCTTTCTGATGAAAGCATTCTGCAACCACCGGTTCTGTATTTGGGGACTTTGAGCACAACTTGTCTCACCCAGTGCCCTGGAAAGCGGGTGTGAGCATGAGGGTGAAGAGTGAACCCAGAGACTCACCACAGAGATGCAAGGAGACACCCCATTAGGGTGTCATGAGAGGCGGTGGAGCTGAGGAAGCAGAGAGGGGAGTATTGTGGAGATTTCAGCGTGCTGAATTTTGAGGCATTGCAGTGAATCCACTAAGCCAAGGACCTTTCTAGAATTCTCCTCAGCCTCCAGGAGAGTTAGAAATAGGATATTAGTCTTAAAATATTTCCTTGGCTTTCTCTGATGAGTCTGAGGTTATAGCAAGAGCCTATTTAATTTCTACTTAGAAAGAAAAAAGAACAAATACTGCCAATCAAACTATGGAACACAAATGCCTTCTCATTGAATGTGTTCTATTGATTTTTGTAAGCACCTTTTTATGCTTGATTAATTAATTGGTCACAACAGTCTCTCAATATTTGGAAAAACCTTCTTTACCTTTTCTAGAGACAGAGCCTTTACTCCATATTCACTTGTACTGGTTGGTGTGTTTTGGGCAGAACTTTGGTACATATCTCAGCAACACAACTTTAACAAACTCTCTTCCTGTGGACTCCATGCTCCCTCAGGGTCCTTTTTAAAAGAAAATACAGATGTGTCCAAATTCCTTCAAAGGTAAGTTTCACTGAACTCATGCCCCACTTTTCTATGTCCATGCTTTTCTGCTCAAAGAGTAGATGTTCAATTCAATGCTGAATTATAATGTAACATTTTAGCCTACAACTTACACGGTTACGAAACTCACTCTGGTGATAACAAAAGTGAAGATTACTCAATTAAATTGGCACTTGAACCACATGACGAGTACAAGCATTCAACGACCAGGCAACTGGGAGGAACTGCTGTAAGCACATTCAGATGTCACAGACGTTAAAATACATAAAAAGAGCATACTTTAGAACTGAGGAAAGTACACAAACTGTTACTTTTGATTTAGCATAACTTTCAGGACAGGTCATTTGTTATTCATTTTTTTTTGTTTGCTTTGTTTTTGTTTTTCTTTAATTATTTTTTTTATTTTTGCAGACTGCATTTTGATTCATTGTACACAAATGGAGTATGAATAATCATTATGAAGATCTGTTTAGGTCTTCAACTGTGTCCTTGAATCAATATTCTTGCAAATTACTGAACTATAAGATTTCTCCAAACCTAGATCACAGAGCATGATTTTTGTTTCTCCTTGCTTCCCAAGTTATTAAACGATCTGAACTATAAGAAATTAATAATAATAATTGATGAGAGTAATTGAGTGAAGTCAGGGTGAGTTTGACAGATAATCCAAAGGAGTCAGTGTGAGATTAATGTATCCATTACGTATACCTAACACACCTTTACCTAGCTTTGTCCACATTTTAGGTAACTTTTCAAATGCTACGTTATGTAACTGTAGATACTGAAGGTTCGCCCTCCCTCCAAATTCATATGCTGAAATTGGCTGGAGGTGAAGCCTTTACGATGTAACTAGACCGTGAAGACTGAGTCCTCATAAGTGGGAATTGACATGACCTTGCAGGAAGACTCCAGAGTCTGCTCTCTACCCAACACCAGGTGAGGGAATGATGACCATCATTTCAGTGAAAAGCTGACCACCAGTGGCCGAGAGAGCTGGCCCTCACCAGACACCAAAGCCTGGCCTTCCCAGCCTGCAGAACCATGAGAAACCATGCTTGTTGTTGAAACCTCCCAGTCAATGACAGTTTGTGACAGCAGCCTGAACTGGCTAAAATGTACCTTAAGGGTGAGAGTGTCCAAACACAGTAAGTGGGATGTCCTCAGGAGAGTGACTGATGCCATCTGCCAGCCTTGACTTCTCAGATTTCTCTGCTCCTCATGGAAAGTAAACTATTCAAAGGGGCATTGTTCCTTTGTCTCTGCTAACATACATGGGCAACTTTCATCCCTATTAAGTTGCAAAACAGAACAATTTTTGAATTATTGTATTTTTCTAATAAGACAAAAACTATATTTATACAAATAATAGAAATACAAGGCACAGAAATTAAATTAAAAAATAACTTTTAATGCTACCACCCACTGATAGCAGTATCTCTACCACCAATAATAAAGGACATTCTGCACATACATTGCATATGAAGTCCTTGTTTGCACAGTGGATCTTCAATAAATGAAGCCTCATTCCTGTCCCCAAGGCAAGTCCTTTTGTAGGTAAGAATGACCTAAAAAGCTGCAGCAGAAGACATCCTTCACAGAATATCATGAGAGACACACCAAGTACAAAGGAGTTTGGAGAAGTCAAGGAATTGTTGTTTAGATGTTAGGATTAGTGGTCCTCCAAAAGCTCATGTGTGAGACAATGCAAGAAAGTTCAGAGGTGAAATGATTGGGTCATGAGAGTCTTAACCTAATCAGTGCAGTAATCCCCTGATAGGGACCACCTGGATGCCAACTGTAGGCAGGTAGGGTGTGGTTAGAGGAGATAGGTCATTGGGAGTGTGACTTTGGGGTTTATATTCTGTCCCTGGAGAATGGAACAGTTTCTCTCTCCTCCCGGTGACCGTGTCCTGCGCTGCTTTCCTCCACCACCCCGTCTGCAGTGATGTTCTGCCTCGCTTTGGACCCAGAG
>JAJEJO010004905.1:444377-462839 GCA_020662805.1 Glaucomys volans | reverse complement strand
TGTAAACAAGTGAAATATAAAGGTAATTATGTGATTCTCCACATTCTCCCCTAAAATGCTTGCAAGTGTAACTGTTCTTATGGCTGGCATTCCTGGGTGATGAGGATGAGCAAAGTTTCAAATGACAGTGGACATCAAGTGAGGAAGAGAAATAGGCTTCTTTGACTCAATCCCCTGAGATTTATCACTGCAACGTAACCTAGCTTATCTTGACATCACAGCTGGAGATAGTTCATGTGAAGATAAAGAGAGAAGTCCAAGAGAGTAAGGCCAAGTCTTCCCATGAGGGGGATTTCTTCTGCATGCTCTGTGGGGTGGGCTGGAGAAGTGGAGGACCCTGAATAGGAGATGCTGCAGTAGCCATAGTGGAGGGATGAATTAAGTTTGCAATCCTGGGAAGAAAGAGTAAGGGTTTTTGCAGAAATAATATGGAGGTGAAGCTGAAGGGTTCTGCAAACAGAATGATGATCACATGGCATCAGTGCTACGGGGTGAACTGCTTGACCCAAAACAGACACTTTGGTGTCCTCACTCCCAGTCCCTTAGAAAGTGATCTTATTTGGAACGAGGGCTTCAAAGAGGCCGTCAAGTAAAAATGAGGTTATTAGGGGAGCCTGTCATCTTCTTATCAAAAAAGGGAAATGTGGAGCAAAAGGCAGACCTGCATAGAGGGAAGATGAGGTAAAGAGCCAGAGAGAGAAGGTGGCCACTTACAAAGAAGGAGCCTACTGTGCCAACACCACAGCTTCAGACTTCTGGTCTCCAGATGGCGAGAAGATAGTTACTGTTTAAAAAACACCTGTTTTGTGGTATTTATTATAGCAGTCTTAACAAGCAAATACTACTATTAAAGTGCTTTTAATTAATTTTTTATTTATTATAGCTAGTTACACATGACAGTAGAATGCATTTATGCATTTTGGTGAATTATACATAAATAGCTTAGAATTTGTCATTTTTCTGATTGGACATGTTGTGGAATCACATCAGTCATGCAGTCACATATGTACATGGGATAATAATGTCTGTTTCACAAAGTGCTATTAAATGCTATTCTATTAATTCTTAAGGATTTCTGGCTCCCCCTCTCCCCTACGTCCAGCCATGATTGTCTACATTAAACCAGGAGCACAGGAACCACTTCCTGCTGCTTGGTGTGGAGACTGAGCCTGTCCTTATGGCCAGCTGACCTTGGCGCACATTTGCATTTCAGCCTTTACCCCCTGCCTCCATGCTCCCATTAGAGATGTAACGGGACATGTTTTTGCCAACACAAGCCTTACCTTGAAAAGATGGAATAGGAAGGTTACATTTTAAAGAAATCAGACAGCCCTGAATTCTGCTTAATTGAGAAAAGCCCTTTGGTGTGATGAATGTAGTCATTAATTTAATATCTGGCTCTATTTGAAACCTTTTAGAGCCAGCTTGTGAGTTAAAAGCGTCAAGGTAAAAGCCTTCCCAGATTTCCTATCTAATGGGAGTGAATTATGTGCTGGAGCTTTATTTGTGACTTTCCAAAGTCTAACCCTAAGTGCAGAAGGTGATGTGAGAAATTTCTTTAAGAAATACAGGGCTCCAGATTAATAATATTTACAAACTCTTCTGTATCCTATTTCAAATCCATCAGTTGACAGACTGTAGCCTCATGAAATGATGTTTACCACTTACACACACTGTCAGAACCTCACACCAGGACCATAGAAGCTGTTTTCTTTATAATAACTAAATTTGGCCTTCAGAAATCCATGTATTTTGCAATATGGTGACTGAATCATAGCTCAATATGGAATGGAAAAGTTAACTCTGTAAATTCTGAAATTAAGATTATCATTTCATTCATCCGCAGCACATGATCAAGTATATTACATGCATATGTGAATATGCCACAATGAAACCCATCATTCTATTTTTAAAATGTACTAATAAAAATACGTGAGTTTTAAAATGTCTGTCTAGATTCTCACTATGAGATTTTTTTTAGCTATTTTTTAGTTTTATTCAAATAAACTCAAAGTCTTGAGAGAATGAAAATTTACCTAATAAATTCTATCTTGAATTTTTCACCTATCCTATTGGCAGTGTTTAAAACCACTTCAAATAAAGATATCCCTAAATATTAGGTACACTGAAAGTTTATTCTAATATTTCTCAACATTTAAATAAGAATTAAGAAAACAGATTTCCAAAATCACATTGACATAATATTTAATATTGATGTATTTGTGCACCTGGAGGCTTGTTATGACAGTATTTCAGATATGAGTTGAACTTAAGGATAACATCATTCACTTATCAGACATTTCCGGGACCCTGTGCATAAGGGAACACTTTAGTGATCAGAGATTCAAAGATGAACAAGGCGATTTCACTAACAGTGTTGGAGGGGGTTGATGTGTAAATGAATGAATGAAACCCTACACACAATTTTACTAAACTGGATCTGGCATGTTGGAATAGACAAAGGATTGTACCGATAAACATTTTAAGAACTAGTAGACTATTTTTAATCAGAAAATGCGGAAGAATATTCTAAGCAGAAGAAACAGCATAAACTAAGTTTCAGTGTGTATACTGTCTGGGCCCAGCACAGGATCAGTCTAGGATAGGAAAAGAAATGTATATGCAGGGAGAATATTAAGGAGCTAAAAGTAGGGTTGAGAAGGAACTGTAATCCCAGGAACACTAACTTCAGGAAATTTTGGAATTTAAGAGCTGATAAAAGTGAAAATAGAAACACATAGATTGATTCAACCAGCACAAGACTGGGGAAAAAGCAGGTGTGAGGTCACATTGGGTCTGCATCACTGGCTCATCCAGTTCCACTTCTGCTCCTGGCAATTTGAGAGATATTGGCCCATCCGTTCCATCTCCACCCATCTGTCAAGTGATGTAGTCAGTAAAAGGATTTCCAGGTCTAGTTTCACCTTTAAAACTGGAACTCTGAGATGACTAGTGTGTGTGCTACCAGATATTGGAATCTGCATACATTTCATCAAATGTAGGCGGCCTGCCCTCAGGGACAGACCACTTTACTTCAGTAAGTGAAGGCAACTACAAACTGGATGCACAATTCACTTTGCTAGTGTTTAAACATTGCTATTTTATTAAAAGCTCCCCTGCTGCTGTGGACATTTAGCATATGTTTTTAGGTACCTAGCACCTACTGAACATCTATCCTATGTGAGAATTATCCATCTTATAAATCCTGTGTCCTGAAGGTGTGCGTTAGGAAGTTCACTTTCCATTTCCTTGATAGACAAGGCTTAGCACATGAGTTGGCTCCACCATCCATGCATTTGGTCAAATTTCATTTTAAAGGAGAGTGAGCTGCAGGAGGAACCCATGTGGTAGAAATTCCTCTCCTATCCTTCCTTTCTCCCTCCCTTCCCTCTCCTCCCCTCCCTATCCCTCCTTCCTTCCTTCCTTCCTTCCTTCCTTCCTTCCTTCCTTCCTTCCTTCCTTGTTCTGGGGATTGAATTCACAGCGTTGAGCATGTACACCAAGTGCTCTACCACGGAACTACAACCCAGCTTCTTTTTTTTTCAACTTTTATTTTTGGACAGGGTCTCACTAAATTGCCCAGGCTGGCCTTGAACTTGAAATCCTCCTGCCTCAGTTTTCTGAAGAGCTGTGATGATAGCCTGTGCTACCAATATCTATCCATGTTTTTTATTAGTGCATTAGAATTATTATGAAATTATAGTAGTGGGCTACTTTGACATATTCATAAAGGTGTAGAACATTGGTCCCTTCAAGCAGTTATTGGAGATCCCATCTGAGGAATCTCCATCTTAGCATAAATGACCTAAGCTCCAGGTCATTTGCCACTGATGTCAGCTGACAGGCTCCACCACAGTGGTGTGGCAGTGTGATTTGGGTATTCAACCTGATGGTATGGCATCCAAGTGCGATTTTTGGACTTCTTTTTTTCTATTTGAATAAATACAAATATGTTCCTTTCTGGCAGCCTATCTGTGGAGACTAAAGTGGCCAGTTTCCAAATAAGCCATTTCAGGACTCAGCTGTGAATCAGTCTGGTGTTATTGGGGTCCGATGCAGAAAACTGGTCTAAAGAAATAGCTGCGAAAACCTAACATCTTTTGGAAGAGAGATTGAGTGATGGAAATAAGTGGTAGGAACAAGAGGAATCAGAAAGAATAGGGAGAAAGTGGATCTTTGGAAAGACCAAAACTCAAAAACAATAGGAAGGGAAGAAGGTAAGAAGCAGGTGTGATGGGGGTTGGTAATCGTCTGTCTGGGACTTTCACACTGGAATGGTTTTGTACACTTAAATACATCTGAGCTCCGCTGTGCCTTAAATGGTACCACTCAAGCATGCTTCATTTGGATTAATTACTGCTTTGTCTGGGTGTCTCTTACAATGGAAAAGTCAAGCATAGGTAGCCTGCTGAGAGTCACCGAGGACTGGGACAATGGGCCCGAGAGCACCTTAATTCCCGCTGCCTGGGTTGGCATCCCTCTTGTCCCCCAGCTTTCTAATTGCACCCTACTTTCTTCTACAGTCCTGTCGTTCTCCTCCCCTGACACACTGCCCTACCCCTTATCTTCCCTCCTTCCTCACAGGCCTTCCCAGGTGGTACACAGAGGCACAGTCTCTCCAGAGACATGGAACCTCTGGATGGGGCACAGAACCTCTGGATTGGGTCCTTTTCTTTCCTCAGCATCCCTGTCTTTCCCAACTCAGGAAATTCTACTGAGAGCCATGTTTATTTTTGCTTCAACCAAATTTTCGTTCAGTGCATGGTGTCAAAGGATCCCGAGAAGCTCTACAGTGGCCTCCACTAAGGTGTTCTGGTCTTCTCTGTTTGTGCCTTTGGGGCCACAGAACCTAGCGCTGGGTCAACCCTTGCTGTGCTCTGCCTCCTCAGACACCTCGATTCTGTCTTCTCGCAGAGCCTTGCCCTTTGACTTGAAATGTGGATTCCCGTGGGTGTACCTGGGTACACAACCTGTGCAGAGGCTGATAGAGCCAGTTAACTCTACATACAGTTAATGTGTGTGAGTTCTACTACATTAAATACTCTGGCATTAAATATCAGACCAAAAAAAAAAATCTTGTCCAGTGGCCCCCAGCTAAAATAGCCAGTCTCCATGCTTTCCTCCAGGAGTGTCCGTGACAGATGCATGTCCAAAGGACAATCCCCTCCTGGCAAGTGTTGGCAGATCCATTTTCCTTCTCTTTGACAGTGCAACCAAATACACGTGCCATTACAGAGATTCTAGGGATTCCCTGGGGACTGCTCTCAATTTAAACTCGGCAGCTGTTCACAGAGGTTGACTGGTATTGGTCACATGTGCTCATGAGAGCCCTCACCAAGGGCTCATCCGCACACAGTGGCAGGAAGTGGACCCTCTGCTGAGGCTTCCTGACCCATTTCTTGCCCTTCTCTCCACCATCTCTGCACTGGCAGTTGTAACTCCACCCTGTTTACCCTGTGGCTAATCTCACCTGTATGTGGTTGCTCCCTCCTTTGGAGTATCTTTCACAACAATATAAGAGCTACTTACTCTTAGTAGTGTCACCTTTTCAAAAGTATTTGAAGTAGCCCCTCCTTGTCTGTAGGGGATACGTTCTAAGTGTCCCAGAAGATGCCTAAAGCCTCAGATAGGTCTGAATCCTCTATGATAGTTTTTCCATCCCTGTAATGAATTTTATTTTATAAGTTCATCACAGGAGGAGCTTAACTACAATAACTAATAAAAGAAAATCATCATAACAACTTACTGTAATAAAATTGTGTGAACATGGTCTCTGTGTGTCTTTCTCAAAATATCTTACTTCACTCTATTCACCCTTCTTTTTCCTATTGCCAGTGGATGCCTGAAACTGTGGATAGTGAAATTTTGCTCAGGTGTGGATGACTATAACACAGCAACATTTAATCTCTACCAGGAAGGAATGTACCTGAACTTGATCCATCCATTCATTTCCAGACTCACCACCCAGCACTTACCCAGACAGTTTTTGGGAAACAGATGACCAAGAATCAATCTTTATTTGATTCTTTGCTTTCAGCAAAAAGCTTGGATTATGCTCTTGGGCAGCTGACCTTCAGCAGGTAGCAAACACCTTCACTTCCTAAGTGTTGGAAAGGCCACAGCTGAGCATGTCACTCCAGTGGCGCAGCTGAACTACAAAGCTCACCCAAACAAATCTGTGTAACACATCTGTACCTGCCACCCCGGGGCCATGACTTCCCTCAGCCACTCACTCTGAGGGCTGCTGGAATAATTAGATACATGGGTGGGCTGACTTCTTCCCATTTTTATTTCACCGTATCAGTGGAAATCAGAGTCCCGAGGAAGACTCACAGCCTTTGTATCTTTAAAAGATTATAGAGCCATGATGACTTTCAGCTTTCAGATGAAACATTATATGAAGTGGATTTACACATGCATTTATATACTGAGGCACGGGGGAGAAAATTTATAAAGTAAAGGAGTTCTGATTTTTGCTTCATTTTTCTTTTTTTATAATTTAGAGAAAAGTGTATTTAACTGAGACATAGTTTAAACCAAATAAAGGCTCCCAGAATCTTACCATAATAATACAATATATCTGTGACTTTGTTTTTTGTTTAAGTTTGCTCTCTATACATTTCTGCAAAATTATTAGTTTAATTCTAATAATGAGAAGCTAAAATAAATGTACTTGTTTTAGCTGGTTAGTGCTCTAATATTTTAGAAAATATTTTAAGAACATTGATTTTCTCATTCATTTTGAAAATATTTCAAGGGATCTTAGTTTCAAGTACAACTTCTTTGCTTGTGTATGTAACTCTACAATGGTGCAATTTTTCTTTCTGAAGCAATTATAAATGAGAATGTGCTTTGGTTTTGGTTGTTGTCATTTTATATGACTGAAAGGGGTGAGTTACTGAAGAATCTAAGTGGAGAGATATTGGTAAATTGATGCTCATCAGAAAGGCCCATCTATTATTTCTGCATCTAATTAAATATGATAAATCCACGTTAAGATAGCTTTATCATGTAACGTGCAATGTGTCCGTCACTCTGCAGTGGTCTTCATGGCCAGCTTTGTGCACAGAGGACACAAAAGCCGTGCACTCAGGTCTGATGATGATGTTCGAGTTCTCCTTTGGGAAGATCTGGCAATGAGCATTTGTTCCTGTGACCAAGGGGAAAAGGTTGGACCAGGAGCAGCTTTTCTGGGTGGCCCAGTTTGTTCCTGTCTCACTAAGATGTCTGTGCTGAGATGCAAGTGTCATGATTTGGGTGCATTTTTATAGAGTAGTTGTCTTTGCCTGGAGGACAGTTTGAGTTTCATGAGACTTGAGCAGCTGGTTTCCAGGCATGGCTTGACTTCCCACTCGGGTACTTGGAGAACATCTGGCTGAGGCTGTGGGCTGCAGTCACTCCCTGACTCAAGGGAGTGCTGCTCTGTTTCTCTGCTGGGACCAGCATGCCCAAGGAAATGTTCATGTCAGGGAAAACACAATGGTACATCCTCACGATAGACACTGAAACCTCACTGCTGTCACACTCATCTTGAGGTTACTGGTCATCACTTTGTGCCCAGCAGTGTGTGCCAATAACCAGCATATGCACAAAATTGTGTGTCTAAATGTGCACACACATGTACATTGTCTACATGCATACTGTGTAGGATAATACCTATACACACTATTATATTTTATATGATTACTAAAATTTTAAATGTCTACATATAAAAGATAATTATGAATAAGAAGCTTATGTTTTCACATGCTAATATCCAAGAAGCAATATTTATTTGGTGGCAGGAAAAAAATGATGAAACTCCTCAACCAACCAAACAAAAACCAATACATGAACTTGTGTGCATGTGGTAGAGATGGGTAGGTAAGATCTGAACATGGGAGTAGAAGTTTTACTTTACAAAATAGGCTTTTAATTATAAGGAGAGGATATTTCCCCACCAAAGGGGAAAACCTCCAACAAAACCTCTATTCCTCTGCGGTGCCTACCCTGTGATTGACAAAGGGTCTGCTGTCATGAACTGAGAGGACCGAGTGGGGGCGTGTGGGGGAAGAACTGAGGGCTGCCACTCCAGCTAGAGGTCCTGGGCAAATTTCTTTAGTACTCTAGTCTCAATAATCCTCTCTGTTAATTGGGTTGCCTGATGAGGGGGATCATTTCTGCATTATGGCAGCCTGTTTCCCACTAACGAAGCTAAACCAGTATTTGTTTCCCAGATTGTTGGCAGCCAGAGTAATAGGCATGTCAGATGATTTTTCTTCCTTTTTCTATTGCTGTTGAGTATAGACAAAGAGAAACAGGAAATTGCACGGCCAGGGCAGTGGGACCTTTACATGGTGACCGTGGTACACAGGGTCCTGGGTTCTGGGTACACCAGCCTTCCAGTCTCTGAACTTCTCAGATCTGCTTCTTCAGTCTTCCTAGTGATTCTGAGCTTCCACTTATGTTTTTGGGTAAACTTAAATATACTTTTTAAGCATATGTTTAATGTTATTACATACTAAATGTTATGTCCCAAACCAATTTGATCAAGAATAAACTTTTACTTGTATTCTTGCATAAACACCACCTAGCATCAGAAGGACATTAAGTATCAAATGCATTTAAACACTTTTGTCTTTCTTCCTCACTTACTTCATTGTCTTCCTCTGCATGTATAAGCACTCTTAAAAATTAATGGCGATTTTGTAGTTTTATTACATTTGTATGTATGTCTAAGCATGATAATATATACTTGTTTCTGTGTTTTGGTTTTTTTTTTGTTATTTTATACACAAAAATTTCTGTCTTCTTTGGTGATTTTCACTTCTGAATTTTGTGTGTGAGACAATGCTGACTGTGTGTGTGTTCTTTAGTTTATGGTGTTGTGTAAGAGTGGTGGATCACCACGTAACAATGAACCGGCCTGGGAGGGGCAAAGCATCAGTGTTTTGTAAACTCTCCACACTGCAATGTGTGACAAGCTTTGTTGTCCACTGCTCATTGACATTCCATTGGGTAATTTTAACACATTTGTTTTTCTCTTTTCTTGTTACAGACAATGCTGATTGAAATGATCATAAAAGCTATCTTTCGAGGCCCTATGCAAGATTTCCCATGGGTAATTATTTCTAGATCCTAGAGGGTGTGTGTGCTCAAAAGTATAGTAACATTTCTATGAGCATTCTCACTTGTCCTTGTCTCACTAACACTTGACATTTCTTTAATGGTTAACAAAGTGATTATATAATCACTTTGTTATATAATGAGATGAACTTTCAGACATTGGCGGTTCTTGTCTCTGAAATGCGTGTTCATGTATTTTCCCATTTTCTCTGTTGGGATGCTTGTTTTTAATACATTTGGAAAGGTTCTTAATGGAGTCTGGAAACAAGTCTCTTGATTTTATATCTGAAGATTTTCCCATTTGTAACATTTTTTTTCTTTATGGTATTTTAGGATGAATACACAATTTAATGTATGAATCTTTTCATTTATGAATTAAAAAGATTTTAAGAAATTTTTCCTCACCTTGAAGTCATAATCTTGTTTACCTGTTTTTTTCTTACACATTTAAATCTGCAGTCCACCTGTGTGTGTGTGTGTGTGTGTGTGTGTGTAGCACTGACTAGAGATTTTGTTTTTATTCCTTGTAGATAATCACTGACTCGAATTCTGAGCTTTTTTCTGATCCATTTGTGCTTGTCCTTTAATGTCCTCAAACTATATTAGTAATTCTACTATTGATTTTATTTTAATAATTTCATAAAGTGTAGGTTATTTTTCATTATTCTTTTTTGGAGTATCTTGAATATTACTGACTTTTGAGCTTTTAAACAAATTCAGAACTAGTTTACCAAGTTTCATGAAAAATGCTTTTGTGATTATGATTGGAATTTTATTGAACCTATAATTTAAGAAGGTTCATATATTTATAATGGTGTATCTTCCCATCCATGTATATGATATATATTTTATGTATTTTATTTGTTATCTTCCAATAAAATCTTACAATTTTCTATAAATATAGATGTATCAAATCAATTTAATTTCAATTATCTGTCTTCTTTCTCTCTTTCTTCCTTTCCTGCCAATGTAAATGGAGCAGCATTTTTAATTTTCAAATAGTTCTTTAGTATTACAAAATACTATTTTTTATTGTGGTAAAGATAGTCAACATAATATTGTAACCATTTGTAAGTATATAATTCAGTGCATTAAGTGCCTTTACAAAGTTGGACAACATCATCACTTTATATGCCAAATGATTTCATTATACCTGATATTCTCTTTGCAACCATTAAGCCTAACTCCTCATTCTCCCCTCCCCCATCCCTAATAATTCCATTCTACTTTGCATTTTATGAGTTTCCCTGTTCTAGGTACTTCATATAAATGGGATCATATTGTATTTGTCCTTGTGGGTCTGGATAAGTTCACTTAGTACAATATCTTGTCAAGATCAATCCATGTTGGTGTATATGTCAAAACTTCATTCTTAGTTTTTGGCTGAGTAATATTCTACTGAGTATTGATATCACATTTTTCTGTTTGTTTATGAATACATGAATTGCACCCATCTTTTGACTATTATAAATAATGGTGCTATGGATGTTGGTATGTGAATATCTATCAAGTTCCTGAGCTCCTGCTTTTAATGTTTTTTTTTTATTATACTGATGATTGAACCCACTTCCTTCCTTTCTTCCATCTCTAAGTGCCCCCTTCCTTCCTGATTTTTATGTCCTCATGTAACCCTCTCCATCCAAGTGTGCTGGGCTTATTGACTCACTGCCAGTCAGTGAAATACAACAGAAGTGAGGAGGTCTTACTTCGAGTGAGGTCGGTCCTCTTCCTCCTCCTCATCCTCCTTCTTACACAATTCCTGACAGGTTGAAAGTTTCCAAGTTTCCTTCAAGTCTGCCAGGGAATTTTTTTAAGAGACTATTTTTTAGAGTAGTTTTAGGTCCACAGGAAAATTCAGGAGAAGGTAGAGAGACTTCCTGTATCATCCCCTATTCCTGTATCATCCCCCACTCCTGCCTGACCTTCCTCGTTATCCATGTCCTCCACTAGAAAGGTGCAGCTGTTGCCTGATGACCTACACGGACATGTCACCATAGTCCAAAGTCCAGTGTTCACATTTGGATTCACTCTTGGTGTTGCGCAGTCTATGGGTTTGGGCAAGTGTTGGCGTGTGTGTCTAACTACAGTATTCAGAGTTATTTCACTGCCCTACCCACCCACCCTTCTTTCTCCCCTAACTCCTGGCAAACTGGAATATTCACTGTCTCCATATTTTTTCCCCTCAAAAAATGTCAGATAGTTGGAATCCTACAGTATACAGGCTTTTCAGATTGGCTTATTCCATTTATTTGTAAGCATGCAAGTTTTTTCACATCTTTTCATGGATTAATGGCTCATTTCTTTTTAAAAAAAATTAAAATTTGTTCTAGTTAGTTATACATGAGAGTAGAATGCATATATGCACTTCAAAATAGCATACATAATTGGGGTACAACTTCTCCTTTTTCTGATTGTACATGTTGTAGGATCACATTGGTCATGCAGTCATATATATACATAAGGTAACAATGTCTGTTTCATTCTACTATCCTTATTTGTTTTTAATGCTAAACATATTCCTTTGTTTACATCTACCCTGGACTTATTTTTGCTGTGCTGCCCCTTGTGCACATCAGGCATGGCTCTGTCACTGAGTTATACCACCAAACACTCATCTACTGAAGGGCATCTTGGTTACTTCCAAGTTTGGATAATTCTAAATAAAGTTACTATCCACCTGTGTGTGGGATTTTGTGAACCTATTTTCAATTCTTCTGAGTAAATACCAAGGAATGGCTGTGGGTGGTGGCACATGCCTGTAATCCTGGTGACTTGGGAGACTGAGGCAAGAGGATTGCAAATTCAGAGTCAGCCTTAGCAGCAATTTAAGCTTTAAGCCACTTAGTGAGTTTCTGTCTCAAAATAAAACAAACAAACAAAAGCAGCAACAAAACTAAGGAAAATGACAGTTGAAATGTACAATAAGAGTATAATTGCTTTTGTAAGAAAGTGCCAAGTTCTTTCTTTAAGTGGATGTACCATTGTGCATTCATACCCACAATCAGTAAGAATTCCTGTTACTCTATATCCTTGTCAACATTTAATGTTTTCTGTATTCTGGATTTTGGCCATGCTAATATGTGTACAGTGATATCTCACTCTTATTTTAATTTTCCGTTCCCTCATAATACATGACTGGAACATTTTTTCTGGAAAGTTGCTTCTAGAAGAGATTGGAAGTTGAATCAGCAGACTGAGCAAGCAGTCTTCTGACAAGGGAGATCTTTCCTTGACCAACTTGAGTGGGCATGAGTCAATTTGTTGAGGGTCTTTGTAAAATAAAAAGGTAGAAGAAGGAAAATTCTCTGCCTCTTCTGGGGCTAGGACATCCATTTCCTCATGCCCTGGGACATTAAAGCTCTGGGTAACCAGGCTTTAGTCCCTGGGACTTACACTGACTCCTCAGGCCTTTGGACTCATGCTTACCATAGCATCAGGTTCCTGATTCCACAGCTTGCAGGTGACACACCCAGGGACTCATCAGCCTTGATAATTACATGAGCCCATTCTCATATAAATTCTCTATCTATCTATCTATCTATCTATCTATCTATCTATCTATCATCTATCATCTATCTATCATCGATCTATCATCTACCTTTCTATCACCTTTAAAATCAATCCTATTGGTTCTTTTTCTCAGAAGTCTAATCTAGTCCCCATTCTTATTTCTAAAGTTTAATCATGATTTTCCATTTTTTTTCTCTTGAGAACTATCGCTAAAATTTTGTCAATATAATTAGTCTTTTTGAAGAATTTTCTTTTGTTATTATTGTCTTTTGGATTATTCTTTTAAATTCATTACTTTTTGCATTTATTTTGATTGTTTCATTTTTTCCTTTGGTGTATTTTATGGTTCATTTCCTTACCTCTTAAACTCATGCCTCGAACATTCATTTTCTGTCTTTCTTTCTTTTAAATATTCCTTAAATAAATTTTGTTCTGAACCCTCATTTGTCTTCACCTAGTAAGTCTGATGTGTAATATTTTTGCCTTGTTCATGTGTTTTTGATATTATATATATACATATATACATATATATATATATATATTTTTTTTTTTGCAGTGCTGGGGATTGAACCCAGGGCCTTGTGCTTGCAAGGCAGGCAATCTACCAACTGAGCTATATCCCCAGCCCGATATTATATTTTTGTTGAGATTTTCATATTATTCTGTGTTTTACAAAGGTTTTCATCTTGACTTCCTGGTACTGAATGATTGTTTTAAATGTTTCAATATAATGATGTACTTGCTAATTTCTCTTTGTATTATTTTTATGTTCTGCTTTAAAATTTTTGAATCTGTTGTGAAGTAAATGTCTGTTGAGTGGAGATCTTTCTTTATAAGCCACGACCTTTGTTTCCAGGAACATGGTACTCTCCTTCTGGTCCACATTGTCTGACAGACCTGTTGTCATCAATCTCCTTTTCTTCTCCTTCATTCAAACTAAACTTTCCTCAGGTTTCATTTCCTTTTAATTTTATGCATAATTTATAATTTATATCCAGTCCCTAATGCATATGCATAATTTATAATTTAAGTCCAGTCCCTAAATTGTTGTCTAGTGTTCAGGAATTCTCATGGAAGACTTTTCATTTCCTTATCCCACTTAACTCAGCAATTTCTCCTATAATTGTGTTATAGGGTAGGCTTCCCTACCAGAAAAATGCCTTCCAGAGAATGCATCATCTTCTAACTTCATGACCCTTCAGCAGTTCTGGATTTCTGCAAGTGAGAAGCTTTCCATTGGATGTTCCACCCTGCTAGGATCCTAGACCTTGTTGCCTCTTCTCTGGGTTGTAGTTCAATGATTGTTATGTCACCAGGGTTAACTCTGAGGCCTGTCATCAACTTTGACTTCCGATGATCCACTGGCTATGGATTTGTTTATTGTTGCTTCCAATTATCAAATGTCTCCTGGAAGGCCTTGCCCAGCCTTCTTCTGAGCATAGTTTCTACAAACAGTGCTCCACACCTAAACCTGTCATTGATTTCCATTGCTGGCAACCAAAAACCTTAAAGAAGCCTGTTCTGTTTGAGTTGTGGAGAAGGTAGGACAGTTCCTATGTTAACATCTACTAATTATTGAATTTGAATCATTATTTTATTTTCATTATCATTTGTTTTATGATTATATCATATAAACTCAGGAACATTTGCATTTTTAAAAGAGCATATTACCAGAAATAAAATACTCAACTGAAAAACTTCTTTCTTTTGGACAAATGTCAGGCATGAATAGAGTGGGATTTGGGGTGGGGAATAAGAAAATCCTATCTCTTCATGCATTATGGTTATGACCATAGCACAAATAAGTTTTTCTAGATATGCCACCTACCCTTCCACAGGATTTATTTTAAGTTGGAAAATCTTTCAGTAGACATCAGGACAGTATCCTGTGCTTGCTTCAACTTGTAGAACAAGATGAAAATAAGAGAGAAAGACTGGTAATTTTACTTTTGGAGCATTGATAAGTGTCAAACTACTAGCACAAATTCACAGCCAGATTGTGTTCCTTCGGGGCAGGAGTTGGTAAATAAGGAAGGGCTTGTTCAATTCCGAGTGTTCTCAATTTCTCTTCAAACCATGAACTTCTCTGGAAGCAGTTTATGCATATGCACAGAGAGTGATTAGCAGTGTCACATTTGAATTTCATGTGCTTCTGTTTGAATTAGTCCTCTAATCCTTAGTATCTTATTATAATTTGCAATTTTCCTTTTATTTTTCAAAATGAAAATCCCCAATAAGTATAAATTTTAAAATATAATATACCTTATGTTCATTCCAGAAATGTTAATCTTTGCCAGTAGGGTTTAATGCCATAATTTATGCTACAGTTCAGATGATCTCTACCAATTTTTATGTACTTTAATTTTTTTCTTATGCATTGAGAGAGCATCACTCAAACTCTCTCTTGGAGTCTGTCCCCCTGCAACTGAAAATTCATTAATGGGTTTTTAAATTCTTTTTGAAAAAAGAATTAAGTTCTGGTGAGCTGTTGTTCTCAAGCAACTCACATACACACAACGAAACTTGTGACTTTCTAAAAAATTAAATTTCATGTTGTCCCAGTTAATAAAATTTGTGAATTTTGGAGAAAATATTTAAAATACTGTGATGGCTTTCCACTTCCTAATGCTGTTGAGAGTGGTTATTGCTCCATCAGCAATGAGAAAGTGGAATTCCAGGTTGGACTCACCTTTGCCCATCACTGCATCTACTAACAATTGTTGAAGGCAGTTGAAATCCCTGGAGTTCTTTAAATAGTTTGTTCACTGCAAGTAAAATTCTTTGAGCCTGCTTCTCCCTATAATTGGACTGCCAAAGTATATTTTGAAAGTAATTAATCACACATATAAGGGATATGACAGGCTGAATATTGTCCCTGCCCAAAGAGGTTCACATCCTAATCCCCAGAATTTATGAGTCTGATAAATTTACTTGGATGAGAGGAATTAAGGTTAAAGGTAGAATTAAAGAGGCTCATCACCTGACCTTAAAATATTTATCTTACAAGAAATATTCTATTATATTCGAGTGATCCTGAATGTAATCACAAAGTCATTAGAGACATGACATCACCAGAGGGACTCGGCTCAGTGTTGCTGGCTTTGAGGAGAATGGAAGGGGTCTGAACCAAGGAATGTGGACTTCTGCTAGGAGCCGGGAAAAGACCCAAGGGTAGCTTCTCCCTAGAACTTCTGGAAAGGGCTGAACCTTGAGAACACTGAATACTGGAATAGTAGGAATACTGAAAGGCAGAAACTGGTGGGACTTATTATAATTCAAGCAAAATTTCAGACTGCTTCAGGTAGCTGTGTTTGGGTTGGCTCAGATTGAAAGGACAGTTACGGATTACCATTCTTGATACTTTTCTTTTTCTTTTTATTGGTTCTTTTTAGTTATTCACCCATCACTTGCTTAATTCTTTGAAAACAATAAGTGGAAAGTGCCATTAAGAATGTATTATTATGCTTTAGTTTTTTTTTTTATTTTGGAGGTAAAAAAGTATAGATGCAAGATCTTCATAAAGATGTACAGAATAATTGATATGTAAATGACCACAAAAAAAGGTAAAAAGGAAAATCCCTGCCCCAATGCCAATGGATAAACTTTACACTAAAATCCTACACGTAGTGATAGAAGGACACCATAATGCAAATATTTTATGGGTAATGTGTTAATGCTTTCTGGGTTCAAAGTTTTTCTTTTTACTGTCCAAAACCAAAAAGCAAAACATAGTTGATATTTTTGTCTTGGGGTTTTCAAAGTAGGTTTTGTTAATGATGAATCCCCGGAATAAGCATTGGTGGAGAGAGACACCTCTCTTCTGAATCCCAGGGCTTCCGTGATATATGAAGAGAAAATAGAGAACCATTTAGAGCCAGAGAATTAAATCTGGCTCATGCAAGTCCAGGGGGATTGCAGACTTGCTGCAGTTAGTGCACAATTTCTGATTGGTGCAGTGATGAAGTCCACATTTAGTGGAGCAACTCACACGCATGTCTTATTCTAGGTTGTAGTCATGAATTGGGACAAAGCAGAAACCAACAGCAAAATGGAGAGATGCCACCCTCTCCTCTCATGAATCAGGCAATAGAGTCACTGGCAGGAGCTGATAATCAATTGCACACCACCTGTGCTAAGGGTGCTAGTCACAGCTTCAGTTCCTGTGACCCTGTGTCTTGCATGCACATGTCTATTTATATCTCTCCAAGCTTCAGTTAATAGTATTAAATGATTAGATTATTATATTTATTGAATTTTATAAAATCGTTTCCTCTCCTACAAAATGCTTTCCTACTTTATAAACCCTACAATGGAAAAATAGCCCTTAGTATTGCTCATGAGAACATCTAAACTTGGTGAAATCCTTGGCTGTTGAACCAGTAAACTGAACTGAAAGTCTCTAATGATATCGGTGTCCAAATAGGAACCAATATTATTTTCATATGCCATTCCTCACTTAAAAGCTATTAAGAGGAAGGGCAACAAAGTCATCACGTAAAACAGCAATATTTAACGTTTATTGCACACTTTTTACAAAACGGATAATCTAATCTCATTCTTGAAATAAATACAATGAATCATGGATAATTATCATTCCCATCTTATAAATGAAGACATTTGGGCTGAGAGATACTTGTAACAAGTTCAAAATGAAGTAGTTAACAACAGGGTGACCAAATGACGATTTTTGCATGACTCCATAGCCCCAGAAGCCACAAGCCAGATATTCCTGAAAAATAAGGAGGAGTTGTATTGTGCAGGAGAAGTTTTTATTTTGGGACCCTCCCATTTCTTTACATGCTGAAATTTCCAATAGTAGATTGAAAGAGACCTTGATCCAATATTTCTATATTTTCAATTTTGTGGACAGGGAACTTGAGATACTAAAAAGTGAAACAATGCTCATTTATGCTCTGACTTATGATGCCCTGTATTCTTATCTCGGCATATTAGGAAGTCCCTTTACTGCCCGGGGCCTCACCCTTCCAATGCACCTTTCTGCACTTGTGAGGGGCAAACTGAGGAATTTGCCTTAAGGGCAGAACATATGCCTTCGCAGCCTTGGGCCTTATCAATGAACACGCTGACCTCAAGCACCGAAGAATCTGGACGCAGAGTTGTATGTTTCTAGTTGCCACAAAATATGGTGAAATACTTCAAACTGGCAAATTGCCTGGAACCTCATGTCAAGGTTTCTTTGATGGCATTTAAAATAAAATACCTGCATTGTCCCTGTTTCAAAGTGATAGTGAAGACCAAGGCACAATGAAGATGGCTAAAAAGGATTGGTAATATTTTTAGGGAGCCAGCAGATGGCAAATGTAGTTCAGCAACAGAATGCAAAATGAATTGATGACAAATGTTGTGTGCTAATCATGACGCAGGGATTGGAAAACAGACTTTTGTGTTTGTTATGTGAAAATGTGAAAACCATCCATTTCATGCATAGCTAGTAAGCTCATTTTTAACATCTACAGCAACACATGCACATATACATGAGGATGAATGAGGCATTATTAATATGTTTGATATAGTCTGAAAACCCTTTGCTGGGTCATGGTCAAGATGGGATTATTACACAGCTCTAAACATAACAAATCTAAATTTCCTATGGGACAATTTTACCAATTCAGGCACATTCAGGTTGAAATACATGAGGCTTCAACATTATAAAGTGGATTTTTTGGGAAGGATCAATAAACAACACCATTAGGATAGAAAGCCATCTTCATTTTTGGGGGATGAAAAATCCCCTAAGTAAGATGAATAGATGCTCAAATGGAATCTGTATTTGTGTCTGCATTAGATTGCTGGTGCTGCCAAAAGGAAGTACTGCAGGCGGGGGGG
>JAJEJO010004905.1:412631-437298 GCA_020662805.1 Glaucomys volans | reverse complement strand
CTCCTCCTCCTCCTCCTCTTCTTCTTCTTCTTCTTCTTCTTCTTCTTCTTCTTCTTTTTGTAAAATCTGCCCTGTGTTGCACGTCATCTCCCTGACACCTATTTTCACATAGGCTTGTCAAATCAATGGCTTCCTGGTGAACACAGTCTAAGTTAGGAGAGATTGCACGCGCCATTTAAGTCAGTCACTACCTTTGTCCGTACGTTCTATTCACACATTTTATTCAAATATTTGGCTTATTCCTTTTTAAAAAATAATAAACGATTTGATCTGACCACTAACCAATGGAAAGGGTAAACTTTTCCGTCTTCTGATGAGGGTAAGTCTCACATTTTGATTCTCCAAAGAGGGTGCAGTATTTGTGTATGCTGCAAGCACCCCTTTCATCTTTTGAGGGGAACCCTGTGCAGGAAATATTTTCTTGCTAGAACTCTAGTCTCTTGTAGGCATTTTGCTAAGGATCCCTTCCCCTTTTATCTTCTTGAAGGTTTTATCTTTCTCTCCTCCACATGTCTGGTTAGATTATCCCTGATTAACTCCCCTTTTCAGGCTTCCTTTTCTTTTGTTTTATTATGTCAACAAAACTTCTCACATTCACTTGAGTTCCCCAGCTAAGGAGAATTTGTGGCCCTCCTCTGCAATTGCTGTGTCCTGCAGCTAACAATAAACCCTGTAAAAAATATCAAGAACTTGTGTTTTTGTTTTCCTCAAGCAAGTTCTTAACGTGTTTACTCAGTTGTCAGGGAGACTTGCATTTTGGATATGCTTAATAATGACTTTCCTACTTCACCCGACTTATTTCTTAACATAATCGCATGTTAACGTAAACATCGACCATTTAGGGCATATTTCTCTGTATTATTAACGTGTGCTTTTAAACTTAATTTCTTGAAACACACTGTGTTTGTTGATGTTTTTGATTTAATGAATATTCCACATAGGACGCACTGTGTGGGTGTGGTTGTTGTGGCTACTTCTTTCTATATAGTTTCCTAAATTAAAGTGATGAATATATTACTTTGATGTTTTTAGTCAATGTACATCTTCCTGGGATATTGTGATATTCCATTTATTAGACAGGGTAACTAATATTTTGTAATTTTAATGAGGAAGTTTGTTAATCATGTTGCTTATTCAAAGGACTCTAAAAGTTTTAAATGAAAACTAAAACTCCTACCCTCTTAAAGGGTGCTTGGGTGCTGTGGTTGGTTTCCTTACCCAAAGAGTCACTTGGACGAACCCCAGGAAATGCCAGCATCCACCCCCGAGCAGTGTGGTCCTGGGGAATCAGCCCGTGTCTCTAGCTCCTGCTCCGGGAAGACACTCAACATCTCCCCAGCTATAGTGAGGACTCAGAGGTTGGCTGGAGACTAAGGCACTCCCTTTTTCTGAGCATAGCAGCACTCAGATGCTCATCTCATTGGCTCTGGCCCAGCTGAATCCCTTCTTGGTTTGCCATAGCTTCATGGAGAAGTTCAAACCCCTTCCTTCAACAAACAGGCTTAGCATACTACAGTAACGCAGCCGCATCAATGTTTATAGCACCTCAATTCACCATAGACTGTGGAACCAACCTACATGCCCTTCAACAGATGAATGGATAAAGAACCTGTGGTATATATACACAATGGAATACTATTCAGCAATAAAGAAGAATAATATTATGGTATTTATAGATAAATGGATGGAATTGGAGAATATCTTGCTAAGTGAAACAAGCCAGTCCCAAAAAACAAAGGCCAAATGTTTTCCCTGATAAGTGGATGATGATATATAATCGGGTTGGGGGAGATGGGGGGTGAGAGAAGAATGGAGAAATTTTAGATTATGATGAGGGAGAAGAGAGGGGGAGTGGGTTGGAGTATGAAAAATGGTGGAATGAGACATACATCATTACCCTATGCACTTGTATGATTGCATGAATGGTATGAATCTACATCATGCACAACCATAGAAATGAAAAGTTGTACTCCATTTGTGTACAATGAATCAAAATGCAGTCTGTAAAAATTAAAAATAAATAAATAAATAAAAAACAAACAACAGAGGTTTGTGAAAGTCAGCCTCTGTCCTCCCTCTGTAGAAACACCCACAAACATCTTAATATGGTGCCCGACACATAATCCCTTTCACAAAGCTTTCAATGCATCTTCTGAATAAATGAAGAGCTGTTCATTACTGAAGTCAAGGACTCAAAGTTCAACCAATTGCTGCTAAAAGGCGACTTGGGCAACATCAGTCTAACACCTCTCAATGTCCTCAAGGTCACCAGTGACCCTGTAATGTATTTTCTTATTTTCCCTATTTTAAGTCTCATTGTTTGGATTCATGCCATCATTTTATTCCATGAGATTGTTTTTGTATACATGTTCTGTGATACATTAGCTCTTTTATGCAGTTTTGGATCATCAGCAAATTTCAGTGGCATGTCCTTTTTTACCTTTCTCCACATTTTTGGGTGCATTATCGTTGTACATAATGATGGAAACTGCTGTTCCATATTCACACACACACACAATATAACTACATAAATTGGCCGATGTCTCTCTCCAGCACTGTCCCCCTCGTGCCTTGCCTCCCACCCTCTGGTCATTTTCCTCTACTGAGCTCCCTTTGTTTTCATGAGATCTATGCCACCCCTTTTCCCTTTTCCTCTGTAGTGTCCACAGAGACAACCTTGACCTGCTGAGTTTTGCTTATTTCCCTAAACATAATGGTCTCTATTTCTATCCATTTTCCTGAAAATGACAATTTCATTTTTCTTTATGGCTGAATAAAACTCCACTGTGTGTACATACCACATTTGCTTCCTTCATTCATCCTTTCAGATGGTTCCATAGTTTGGCTATGATGAATTGTGCAGCCATAAACATGGGTGTGCGTGTATCTTTATAGTATGTGCTTTAATGCTTTAAGGTCAGTACTGAGGAGTGGTATAGCTAGGCCACATGGGGGTTCTATGCCTAGTCTTTTGAGGAACCTCCATGCTGATTTCCATAGAGGTTGCACTAAAACTCCAATCCCATCAACAGTGTGAAAGTGCTCCTTTTTCTGCACAACCTCTCCAACATTTATTATTATTTGTGTTCTTGAAGATAGCCATTCCGACTGGTGTGAGAAGAAACCTCAGTATATCTTTGATTTGCATGTCCATAATGTCACTGATTGTGCACTTTTAAAAAATATATTTGTTGGCCATTTGTATTTCCTCTTTTGAGAAGTGTCTGTTTGATTTGGGTGCACATCTGTTAATTGAGTTACTTGATTTTTGGTGTTTCTGAGTCCTTTATATGTTCTAGATGTTAGTCCTCTGCCAGAAGAGGAGTTAGCCAAGATTTTCTCCCATTCTCTGGGTTCTCTCTCCTTGTTCCTAAATGTTTCTTTTGCTGTACGGGAACATTTAATTTTACACATCCCATTTCTTAACTCCTGCCATTATTTCCTGAGCTTTGGGGGTCCTATGGAGAAAGTCATAGTCTGTGCCTATATTTCAGAGTTTTACCCTACGTTTTCTTCTAGGAGTCTGTGATTTCTGATCTAATTCCTCAGTCTTTGATCCATTTTAAGTTGATTTGTGTGCAGGGTGAGAGTGGGTTTAGTTCCATTCTTCTACATATGGATTACCAGTTTTGCCAGCACCATTTGTTAAAAAGACTGCCTTGGGCTGGGGTTGTGGCTCAGTGGAAGAGTGCTTGCCTAGCATGTGTGAGGCACTGGGTTCGATCCTAAGCACCACATATAAATAAATAAATAAGGGTGTAAAAATACAATAACATTAAAAAATTCAATGTATCTTCTGAAAAAATGAAGAGCTGTTCATTACTGATGTCAAGGAATCAAAGTTCAATCAATTGCTGCTAAAAGGTGACTTGGGCAGCATCAGTCTAATATCTCTCAATGTCCTCAAGGTCACCAGTGACCCAATAATTGTATGCTTTTGTATGTGTCTCTTTTCTCTAATGTGTGTTGTTGGCACCCTTGTCAGAGATCAGATGACTGCAGTGTGTAGGTTTCTCTGTGTCTTAGTTTGTACTATTGGTCTTTGTGTTTTTTCTTATGCCCGCACCATGGCACACCCTCTTCATCCTCACCAAAGTCATTGAAAAATTTTAAGGAAAATGAAGACTTTAGGTAAAGGCAGGAAAGTGGTGACATCATAACTTCTGTGTTTTCTCAAAACTCCTCTTGTAAACCAAGCACAATAATCAGGGTATATAAACCAAAATGAAAAATTTTATAAAGAACATCTTCAACATAATCAGGTAACAGAACTCCAGGGAGCCCTGATTATTTCCAGCTGCTAAACAAAACACTTCCAAAGCTTAGTGGCACAGGATCATAGCCAGCTCATTATCTGTCAGTATTTTGTGAGCTGTGAGTCTGGACAGTGTTGATTTTTTGTAGCATGAGCAAAGCAGACTTTGTGGTCGTCAGTGAGTGTCTGGGCTGGTCTGGAGCGTCCAGGATGGCTTTGCTCAGGGCAGGGATGACTGAAGGCTGGCCTTAGCTGGGGCTGTTGCTGGAAGACCTGCATGTGGCCTCTCAGGCATGGTATCCCTGGGGTCCCAGTCAAATATGTCACCTGTGGTGACTCAGGGCTCTAACAGAGAAAGTATTCCAGAGAACACGTGGAAGATTCATGGTCTTTCAGGCCTCAGCCTCAGCTGTCACTTGGCATTCCTGTCTCTTTGGTTGAAATAGCCACAAGTCATTCCATTGTAAAGGTGGAGGAGCAGAGAGCCTACTCCTGGATGGGAGGAGTTTCAAGGAATTTACAGTCATGTGTTAAAAGCTCAATGATCATTTTTCACCAAAAATTATTTACATTCCCTTCCAAATGCAAAATGGACTCATTTGTTTCCAAGATCTCCCCAAAGTATCATCTTTCCATGACATCAGCTCAGACGTGCTGTCAAATACCTCATCATGTAGATTAGATCCAGGTGCAAATGAGGTCCCTCAGGGTCAGTTTCCCTCAATCTGAAGACCAGGGAATTAAGTTATCTGACCCTGTCCACTCCTAGGCACATATCTGACTAGCTACCACTGGACATCCCTAGGCACACTGGTGGGACAGGTGAAAGCTAATTGCTCTAGGAGAAAGAGGAGTAAGCCAGGGCACTCGAAGCCACTATTCCATGGCAGTTCTAAAACTCAGCTGGACACATATTTCTGGGTAGTTGACAGGGGTTCAGTCATATTCCATGGAAGATATTTTTTTCTTTGACTTTTGCCTTGTCTTGGCCTCTTGGTTCCACTCTCCAGTTCTCTATTGCTGTGTATTCCTCCACTTCCATGTTTGGAGTTGAGTAGCGGTTCCTCTGCTTACTACAATTGGACAGTTGCATGTCGAAAGGCTTTGTTTTCCTTTTATACTTTTAATCCAAGTTGGCATAGTACTTTTAATACTTTATATATTTTTGGAAATAGATTAATTTATAATCCATTCATTAGGAAAAAAAGGTGCACCCAGGAGTATCTGTGAAATGTCTTTTGAGCTCTCTTCAAGTGACTGTGGACAAGACTTTTAAGAGTTTTGGAAGCAGCAGATCTGTCCTGGAAGAACAATGAAAACATCCTTAAGATTCTTAGATGCAGGCTGGCCATGTAGCTCAGCAGGGGAGTTCTTGCCTAGCACCCTGGGCTCCATCCCCACAGGGAAAAATATCTCTTAGTTGCATTTGATTGTAAAGAATTTCAAAGAGATTCTCCTAGGCCATGTTTCACTGGAAGTGTCTTGGGTTTAATTTTGCTCTGAGACAATGGTTCTCAGTGGAGGTGGCAGATGGGGGAGGGTTGCTTGTCAATGTCTGAAGCAATGTCTGAAGTAGGTTTCCAGAGGTTTGTACCAATAAAATGTGCATTCAAGAAAAGACTACCTTTCGGAAGTCAAGACTTCTGGGCTCTCAGAATCAAAGGGTGGTACTAAAAGCTTTCCCAGTCAGCCTCTGAAAGGTACAGAGGGACCATATGGAGATGGCATACAGTGGGACCTCTGTGGGAAGGAGGATCACCAAGCCACAGAGCGAGAAAAGCACCCTGTCCAGCAGGGCTTCCCAGAGCAAGAATCTGTCTCATTTATACAAAAGGAAATAAGTCAAAAACATGCATAATATAATTTCACTCAATTATGATGGGAAAAAAATGAAGAAGAGTAAATAACATGTAAAGATGGGCTGATCTGCACCAAAAATATGACACAAAATGATTCCAATTCAGTATTTCAAAAAAGATAAAAGATTGAAAAGATGAAATATGTGAAACAATGATCATATGAATTGCGAATAGAACAGATTGGTAATCATTTCACTAGAGAAGAGAATGTCACAACTGAACTCAGGAAAGAACTAGAAAGGTAAAAAGGAAGTATTTCCAAAATGATGATTAAATGAAAAGAAACATCACAATCAATAGATACTGTGAAAATCACAGTAGGGGAAGCCCAGGGACAAAAGAAGAAAGTGGAGAATGGGGCAAAGGAAATAAAAAAATGAAATAAACGATGGGATACGAAAGAAAAGCCAAGGGGTAGATTACCTCTGCTTAGACTCCCCCAAAGACGTGAAAGCCAAGGTAATGTTGTGGTGCCGAGATTCCGAGCGCCCCCTGGTGGCCAGTGAAGAAACTCATTGCAGAGGAATCCTTAGCAGCTTTGAGGTGAAGGGGCCTCTGGATGAGCCCAGGATAGGGGACCTCAGTGCTGCAACCTCAAAGAACTGAATTCCTCCAAAACCTGAATGAGCATGAGAGAGGATTATTCCCCTATGCCTCAGTTGAACCAGCCCCTCAGCATCTGGACTGTGTGACCCCTGAGCCCAGTCCTCAGCTGAGGCAGGTCAGATTTTTGACTCAGGGAAAATATGAAACAATTAAGCATTGTATTAAGCCATTGAATTTGTGGAAATTTGTTATGCAGCAATAGAAGGCCAACACATGAAATAATTATTATTAAGTTTATTAATGCAATAGTAACATTATATAAGAAAATGACCTTGTTTTTACAGATTCCCACTGAATTACCTAGGAGTGGACTGATGATACTGAGAGTTTGCTTAAAAATACTTCAGCATAAGGAAGAAACTGCTTTAATTAAATAGCATTTGTTAGCCTATGTAGGTCTGAAACAAATGGTGCTTTCAATTCTAAGTCTCCACAAACTATCCTTTAAATTTTCCATTTTCTACATTTGCCTGATATAAAGACCAGGCTCTTTAGTCATTTCAGTTTGTAATCATTTCTCCCCATCTACTGTTTGCCACCTCTTCTAAATTTATATTTCCTTGACAATTTCATTTACAGACTCCCTTGGTAAACAAGAATGTAACTCATTTAAGACAAGAGACTTAATTTCCTTTAAAGTAGCAAAAACAAGCTATGTTATAATTTCCTCAGCTATCTGGGATTTTAATTTCCTTTTGTAAATATATATGTATGTGTGTTTTTATTTTCTCAGTTCTCCTCATAGGGCACATTTTCCTTATCAGCGAAGATAGAAACAAATTAGGGATCCACCCATCCATCTTGTCCTCTCTCAATTAGAAATCCTACAAACATTTCCCAAATGCTTTATCGCTTGTACCATAACTAAGATGGCCTTGAGCTTGTTCAAGCGTTATTTTTGCAAGTCCTTGCCATTTGCTTCTTACCTAGTTGTTATCATTTTTGTGCCTTTTCTGGTTATTTACAGCTTGGCTGTAGTAAGTGCATGCTGGAGGACCCATGTTCTCTAGATGCATCCTTCCTTAGGTGTGAACTGAGGACCTCTGGTGCCAGGCGCAGTGCTGGCCCTGGAGAACAGCGGTTAATTAAGCAAGATGCACCAAACAGGGAAATAGCTTCCAGGAGCACAGTGAGGGAAACAGCAGAGGGCCAAAGAGCACGTTAATGCGGGAACTTCTGCTTCAGACCAAAGCTTCAAGGGGGAAGTCTGAGCTTCCTGCATTCTGTGAACATGATGATACAGCAAAGGCCGAAAAAGGCAAACAGACTAACTCAGAAGTCACAGCCACCCTGTGCATTCAGGCAGGATGGCTAGGGACTGCAATTCCAGTATCTTGTGATTCACGTCTTCTCCACTCTGCGGAACTCCCTTCACAAGGCCCACTGTGAGACCTGACGGATGGCCTCTCTTCATACCTTCAAGTTCTGTTTCCCTAAGTCGTAATGTCGCTAAGGGGGGAAAATCTGGGCATTTGGTTGAGAGTTGGGAATCAAGGTACTTTTTTTTTTTTTTTTAAGTTTGTCTTATTCTTTGTGTAGTTAAAATATTTGTTTTCTTCTTAAAATTAATATTCAGAGAACACCTAATATTTTTTTGTTTATCAAAACTTGTCTATGACATTTTGTTGTCAAGGTCCTGTGTAGACACAAGCCCTGTATTTTCCCACTGTAGAGCAGGGGCTAGGATTGCATAAGAAGAAATTCATAGGGTCTCCAGCTCGGTTTTGTAAAAGTTACTTCAACAGTCTAGAAAGAAATACTGAAGATGGCAAAGGTCACACAGCTTATTCCTTCTGTGTTTGTGTGTGTGTCCAGAGGTGTTTGTGATTTTAGTAGAGGCTATTGACAAGAGTGAGTGACTTCAATGTCCATCCCACTCCCACTGCATTCCATTCCATAGTTGCTGAGCTTTGATCATGAGCTAAGTGCCACACAAATGCAGTCCTATTCAAAGTGTTCAACTCCTGTGTAGTAATTTAAATTACTATATGCACTAATGTATATAAATTAAGCAATTAACATTTTATTTTCTAAGTAGACAAAAGTATAAATAAGTTTAAATGCATGCATTCATGTGTGTGTGCATTGCTGATTTCAGTCTGCTAGTATTTGGTGTGAGGTTTTCACATTTCTAGTATGGTTTTATGTATCTCCAGCATCTGCCTCCTTCCATATTACAGTGACCCTCAGCTCCTAAAACACACTGGAAAATGCTCATTTTTCTATTTTTCTAAGAAGTTTTTGCAGTGTTGTCATTCTTTAAATGCTTAACAGACTTTATCAGGGAATTCACCTGGCCCTAGAGTTTTCCTTACAGGAAGATATTTTAATAACAATTCACTTTCTTTAGTAGTAATAGGGCTGTTTAATTTATCTATTTCCTCTTGTCTGAACTTTAAGAGAACATGTGCATTTCAGAGAATCTGCTTATTTTATTTATCAAATTTGTTCCATAAAATTGTTTGCAATATTCCTTTATCATCCAGCATTGTTTCTTTGATTCTTTTCATTATCTATTTTGTTGACTCCTTTTATTTTCTTTATTATTTTTCTTTCTTTTTTAACTTCACAGGAGGGATGATTCTATCCTTGCTTTACATATTTCTTTCTCCTAATATAAGCAAATAAGTCTATATATCAATATTTTTGCATGCTACACATTTTGGTAATTTATAACATTTCAGTTCACATTATTTTCTTAGTTCCCTTCTAACATTTTGTTAGACTATTTTGTAATGTTTTAATTTCCAAATACTTTTAAAAATTTCAGATTTTTGTTGTTGAATTTTATTGACATCTTGTGCTTAGCGACCATATTCTGTATGGCATTTATCCTTAAAAATTATTGATAGTTATTTTATAGTTCAGTTAGGAACTTATGTGGCAATTAATCTGTGTACACTTGAAAAGATCAGGTTCTACCATTACTGGGTATAAGGTCCTGTGAGTGTCAATCAAGTTAAGTTGGTTGGTAAGGTTGTTCTCATCTGTTATTTTTTCACTAGTACTGTGTTTAGTTATTTCAACCATTACTGAAAGAGGAGCTTTGTGATATTCAAATATGTTTATATATTTTATATATATGTATATATCACATATATTACTTTTATATATATTTTATTTTTCCTCTGATGGCAGATAATTTAGAACTTAGACTTTTGTTAAGTATACATTCATAGTTTTAATTTTTGTCATGTACTGTAAATTATATCTATTTACAGTCTTATATTTCTACTCAGAAAACAAACCCCTTAGTCTTGTAGTTTATCTTATGCTAATGTACACTGTAGTTTTCCTCCGATTCCTGTTTTCACTTTCCTCTTTCACTTTCAAAATTATTTGTATTTAAACTGCCTCTTTTAAACACCAGATGGTTGAATCTTCTACTTTTTATTCAATTTAGCAATTCCTGTCTGTCAAGGAAGTAAGTCCTTTTGCATTTAGTAATATTCTTAATAAACAACCTGATTTAGAATTTCTCTTTTGCTATTTGTTTTCTCTTTCACTAATTTTACAGTGTTTCTCTTTCTTGCCACTTTTATGTTAAACAAATATTTTTGAGAAATTAATTTCTATTTGCATTGTCTATTTCTCTTGACTGGATTGTATATCTTTATGGGAACAGTGTGATGCTTTGGTGCATTTACATATTGTGTATAGATCAGGTCAGGATACTGAGGTCACCCATCATCTGCAATATTTATTATTTCTCTGTGATGAGAAAATTCTGAATCTTTACTTCTAGCTGTTTTGAATTATAATATACAATATTATTACTGATATTCACCCTCTGTGTCATAGAAAGCCAGAACTTACTTCTCCTGTCTGGCTGAGACTTGGAATGCATTTGTCAATCTCCCTCCCTTCCCCTCCCCAGATTCTGAAGCAGGAAGGATAAAGGCTGATAGGATGAGGGCCTTTGAGGAGGGAATGAGCAAAAGGGCTCATGCCATCTAGAAGGAGCCAAGGGGCCTGGAGAACATCCTCTCATGCTGCTAACAGCTTCAACCTCAACAGCTCTTCCTGGTTACCCATTCCCCTGCCCCTAGCAATGGGCAATCACATAATCTTCTCCAAAGTACTTCCTCTTGGCCAGCAAATCCTCACCCCCACTTATGTTAATAAAGCCTTGAAAACTACTCTTTCCAGATTTGTTGAAGAAGACAAAATAAGGAGAGTTAAAAAAAAAAAAATAAGGAGAGTTGATTGGTCCTTTTCTGGATCCTGTACTCTGCCAATCACCAAGGGGACAGATCAAGCCCATAAAATCCCCTAGAGGACAGACACCTGTTGACAACCACCTTCGAGAGCTCTGCTTCCTTTCTGTCTATGACTCTAACAAATCCTGTCCCTTTGCTCTCACACTTGTGTCCAAGCATTTCATTCTTCAAATTCGCGAGACGTTCTGTGTTTTGATTGTTCCTGGCGCTTAGTCATATTTCTTTGAACGGATTTTGGGGGTTAATCTAAAGATTATAGCATGCATCACGACTTTTTAAAATCTATTTAAAGTTAAGACCTAAATAGTACCCGTAAAATATGCGTATTACCAATAAAAATATATATGTACTTGGTCATATAATAACTATATATATTTATTACCCTCTTCTTTCATAATCTTTTTGCCATATGTATTTATAAAGTCTACATATGTTGTAAATCTCAACACATGCTGTTGAAATTTTCCTTTAATCATTCATATGTCTCCTCAAATAATTAAGAGGAAATTACACACACCAATACTCTTGATACTCACATAGTTAGTATTCCTGGAATCTTTTATTCTTTCTGTATATGAGGTTGATCATTCAGGGTCATTTTTCTTCAACCTGAGATATTTCTTTCAGCATTTTTCCCCCTGAAGTGCTGTTCTGCTAGAATATTTTGTCAGCATTAATTTATATAAATATATTTTCATTTCATTCTGATTACTCTAAATCTGAAATTCTAAGTTGAATTTTTGATTTACTTTAGCACTTTGAATACTCCAGTTTCTTCTTTTTGTGCTCCACTTTCAGTGCTTTGACCTAAAGTGACTAAATTATTTGTGTGTGTGTGTGTGTGTGTGTGTGTGGGTGTTTAGATGTGTGTTCCTCCTGTGTAGGAATCTTTGAACTTCTTGGGTCAGTCAGCAACACAGTGTCTTTCATTAACTTGCAAACTTTCCAACCATTAGCTCCTCACACATTTCTTTCTTCACTTCTCTCTCCATCCTCCCCTTTTAGGAGATCAATTACATGAACTATGGACTGCACAATATATTCCAACTAGTCTCTGAGGTTTGGTTTATTTTTCTTTAATATTATTTATGTCTCTTATTAAATTGGATAACTTTGATTGATCTATCTTTATGTCCACTGATTCTTTCTCCATCCCCAAATTGCTGTTTATATTTCTATCCAGTGAATTTGTCATGTAAGTGTGCTTTCAACTCTAGAATTTTCAGCTTGTTTTTGTTATAGTTTAAATTTCTGTTGTACTCTTTATTGGTTTACTCATTAATACCACACTTTCTTTTTAAAAATATTTTTAGTTGTAGATGGACACAATACCTTTATTTTTAAATAATGTGGTGCGGCGGATCTAACCCTGTGCCTCACACATGCGGGGCAAGTGATCCACCACTAAGCTACAGCTCTGCCCCTTAATGACACACTTTCTTTACTTAAAATAAAATAAAAATTTATGAAATCTGTCTTGAATCTTTGTTGTATCCAGCGCTTGGATACCATTTTAGTCCTTTTTGACTGATAGTCATTATTAGTTATAGGTCAAACCATTTTGTGTCTTTGAATGATTTGCAAATTGTTAATCGCTTGCTGAAGCTGAACATTGTAGAAAATACGTGGGGGTAAGTAACTGAGTCCAGCTGTAGTCTTCGGAGGACTTTCAGTTTGTTTTTCTAGAAAGCAGATGTTTTACTGGTTTGCTTCTTCATGGTGCTGGGAATAGAACCCAGGGTCTTGCACATACTAGGCAAGAGCTCTGCCACTGAGCAAGACCACCAGTCCCAAGTTATCTTATTTGGATTCAATTATGTAATCCTCTGTCCATCCCCCTTCCCCTAGGTGTGGAGCCATAGGTGACTCTGCTCAGTGTTTTCAGTTTCCAAGTCCTACTGTGCTGTTCTTGCGCTGTGGGGGATCTCTTCTGTGCCTGCTTGCTTTAGTGTTTACACTTCCAATCTGCAGTTTATCCTTCCTGTGCTGCCCTTGCTACTGGACTACCTCTCCTGATGTCCAGTTGCTTTATCAGCTTGGAGCTCCGTCCTTTTATGCTAGAAAGTCTTCTTATCACTGCTGCTTGAGCTACGTGGTGGTAGGGATCTTACTGGGTCTCAAACACAAAAAATGTGCTAATCTAACCAGAAATATATCCTTTTTTATTAATTTTTTGTTCTAATTAGTTGTACATGGCAGTGAATGCATTTATACATTTTGATGGATCAGGCACACATATCCATCTTTAAGGGTCCAACCATTCTCTACTTTCCATCTGCTTGGTTAATGGGTTTTCCTGTGAGAATGAGCAGTTTACCATTCAGCCAGGGAGATGGAGGTGGATTGGGAGGAGTAGGGATTTTCTATTATTATTGGTTTTAACCTCAGCTGTTCTGAGATTTTGCTATTTATTGGATTTTTCTTCTGAAACATTCTCTTCGTTTGCTCTAATTTCGTGAGCTTTAACATCTATCACTTCAATGACATAAGGCCATGTTCTGTGCCGTCACAGTGGGGGGACCTGGGCAGTCCCTCTAGGCTAAAAGGCACATGCCCACAGTTCTTCCTAGTGAGACAGATGCCTTTCAAGTACAACCTTCAAAAAGGTCTCTTCTATTTGGGCCATTTTCTCATGTTAAATTCCATTTTTAATAAAGTGATGGAGTTTTATAATTATTACCTGATGAATGAGTTATCAGAATTCTTTGTCACCATTATTACACATCCTGCCCTTTTTGAATCCTAAGCCACTTCCTTTAAAAAGTGTTAATCAAGTATTTAACGGAAACTGAGATTTTAATTTGAGGGATCTAAGTTCCGCTAGAATTAATTTGAGTTTCTACTAGATTTTTACAATACATTCGAGGTCCATATTTATAGATTTATAGATTGAGGATCAAAATACTTTTCTAATCTCAAAATCTCTCAAATTTTTCCCTTCTTTTTCTTTTTTTTTTTAAATTTATTTATTTTGATCCATTGAACACAAATGGAGTACAGCAATTGTTTTTCTGGTTGTACACAAAGTAGAGTCACCCCATCTGTGCATTCATACATGTACACAGGGCAATGATGTCTGTCTCATTCTGTTATTATTCTTACCCCCCCTCCCCGACCCCACCCCTCCCTTCCCTCTATGCTATCTATCCTTCCTCCATTCTTGCCTCCCTTCCAGCCCGCATTATGCATCATCATTCACTTATCAGAGATATCATTCGATCTTTGGATTTTGGGGATTGGTTAGTCTCACTTAGCATGACAGTCTCCAACATCATCCATTTACCTGCAAATGCCATAATTTTATTCTTCTTTATGGCTGAGTAATATTCCATTGTGTATATATACCACAGTTTGTTTATCCATTCATCTTTTGAAGGGCTTCTAGGTTGGTGCCACAATCTAGCTATTGTGAATTGAGCAGCTATGAACATTGATGTGGCTGCATCATTGTAGTAATCTGATTTTAAGTCCTTTGGGTATAGGCCAAGGAGTGGGATAGCTGGATCAAATGGTGGATCCATTCCAAGTTTTCTAAGGAATCTCCAGAGTGGCTGCACCAACTTGCACTCCCACCAGCAATGGATGAGTGTACCCTTTTTCCCACATCCTCACCAATGCCTGTTGTTGCCTCTTTTCTTAATAAAGACATTTTAATTGGGGTAAGATGAAGTCCTAAGGTGGTTTTGATTTGCATTTCTCTAATAACTAGAGATGTTGAACATTTTTTCATAAATCTCTTGATTGCTTATAGATCTTCTTCTGTAAACTGTCTGTTCATTTCCTTAGCCCATTTATTGATTGGGTTGTTAGTATTCTTGGTGTAAAGATTTTTGAGTACTTTGTAGATTCTGGAGATTAGTGCTCTCTCTGAAGTCTGTATGGCAAAGATTTCCTCCCACTCTGAAGGCTCTCTTTTCACATTGCTGATTGTTTCCTTTGCTGAGAAAAAGCTTTTTAGTTTGACTCTATTCCAATCATTGATTCCTGCTTTTATTTCTTGCACTTTGGGAGTCATGGTAAGGAAATTTGGTCGTAGGTAAACATGATGAAGATTTGGATCTATTTTCTCTTCTATTAGGTGCAGGGTCTCTGGTCTAATTCCTAGGTCCTTGATGCATTTTGAGTTGAGTTTTGTACAGGGTGAGAGATATGGATTTAGTTTCATTTTGCTGCATATGGATTTCCAGTTTTCCCAGCACCAATTGTTGAAGAGGCTGTCTTTTCTCCATTGTATGTTTTTGGCTCCTTTGTCAAGTATGAGATACCTGCATTTATGTGGGTCTCTGTGTCCTCTATTCTGTACCATTGATCTACCTGCCTATTTTGGTGCCAATACCATGCTGTTTTTGTTACTATTGCTCTGTAGTATAGTTGAAGGTCTGGTATTGTGATACCCCCCACTTTGCTCTTCTTGCTAAGAATTGCTTTAGCTATTCTGGGTCTCCTATTCCTCAAATGAATTTCATGATTGCTTGCTCTATTTCTATGAGGTCCGTCATTGGGAGTTTAATTGGAATTGCATTGAATGTGTATAGTGCTTTTGGTAGTAGAGCCATTATATAATAATCACATAATTTCTTTCAATGATTAGGTTTAAACTGATTCTGGAGAGAGAGATCATCGTAGTTACAAGACTAAAAATTTTAATTAACCAATGTTAGGTTTTAAAAGCTTTCTACAGCCAGCATGGGGGTGCACACCTGCAATTCCAGTGACTCAGGAGGCTGAGGTAGGAGTTCAAAGCCAGCCTCAGCAATTTAGTAAAGCCCTAAACAACTTAGGGAGACCCCATGTCAAAATAAAAAATAAAAAGCCTGGGGATGTGGCTCAGTAGTTAAGGACCTCCAATTTCCATCCTGGTACCAAAACACTCCTCAGGAAACAAAACAAAACAAACTTTCCACAAATATCTAAAACAAGTATAAATACACAGGAAGAATAAAAATTTAAAAAGAAGGAGGTATAATAATATCCCAATTATGTAACATTGTATGTTTGATCATACATCACTCCATGGTCTCTTATCTGAAAACACTGGGATTAGATGTCCTTAAAATTCTGTAGGTTTTCATTTTACAAAGGTGATTCCATGCTATTTACATTTTAAGAAGGGCTTACTAGGACCATAATCAAACACACCGATATTTCTTCTGTAAAATATATTAATATTTACATATATGAAGTAAATGTCATGATTTTTCAGTGTTTATCCTAAATGGGTTATATAAGAATTTTAAATTTCCTTTTTTCCTTTTTATTTTATAATTAAGATTATTCACCTGTGCATAAAGGCTTAATTTGATAGGACGATCATTAAAACCACATAGTTTCAGATGTTTTTACCTTCCTTATTACATTTCTAATTTTTTAAATTTAATTTTTAAATTTTATTTGTTCTAATTGTTGTAAATGACAGTAGAATGCATTTGTTTGATTATACAGAAGTATTTTTAAAAATCTCTTACAAAAATGTCATACTGTCACTAGATCTTCTATTAAAAACATTTTGCATTGAACTTTCTGCATTTTGAAAATTTTAACTCCACGCTCCTTACAGGAGGGGTCAAGGACACATGGCAATGGGATCCTTGTCTTGTTGAGGGCACTGCTTTCATGACTAAGGGAGGGTAATTCCTGATTTGCTTGTTAAAGCAGCAGTTAAGCAAGGCTGGTCACTGACATGCTTCCGTTTGGGCCATAGAGCATTTATTATATGAAAAGGTAGATGCTCTTGATGTGTTTGCAAAAAGTTTTGCCTTGAATGTCTTTGTCCTGTTCATTCTGTTCATTTGCTAGTTGAGTTCCTTTCCCACACACAAGGCAAGGGTAAACTTTTTTTTTTTTTGTACCGGAATTGAACTCAGGGGCAATCAACCACTGAGACACATCCCCAAACCTGTTTTGTCTTTTATTTAAAGACAGGGTCTCACTGAGTTGCTTTGCACCTTGCCATTTTGAGATTGCCTTTGAACTTGCAATTCTCCTGCTTCAGCCTCCCGAGCTGCTGGGATTATAGGCAAACGCCATGGCACCCAGCAAAGTTAAACTTTACAAATAACAAATTAATTAAGTCTGTTTTACTGAGATTTGATAGTGGTCAGTAACATTTCTTTCCTAATTTTCATGCACCGTACTAAGAAATAAGTTTGATTCTCCTTTCCATGTTCAAGTTGTTATTCTGGTAAATTCCTCAGTGCCCTTGGACTTGATTCTCATTCTTCTCTATCTTTCTGAGTGATTCATCTACAATCTTTTGAAGTTGGCAGAGCCCTTTATACATGAAAGAATCAGACAGAACTGTAAAAGGCACAGAAGAATCAGAATACAGAAGGCTGGAAGCTTTTGGCGTAGGAGAGGAGGGGTATGGATGTCTTTATAGGAGTTGTCTCCAACCGATATTCTACCTGGACTTGAAAAAGAGCAAACTTGCTATTCTGTTTATGTTTGATATATTGATAATATTATGGAAATTAAAGCTTAAAGAATTATAGAACATGGATTATTTCCAGATCTGTTTGTTAAATATCCACTTATAGGGAAATAGAAGGACCGTATTCTATAGCTCTTTTAAATGCTGAGGATAAATGTTAAGACGTTTGTCTCATAAATCAATATGGAATTCTGGTTGTATTCTGATTGGAATCTTTGGCTTCATTACCTGGAATAACATTCTTATGCTTATGTACTTGTGTGAACCTGCCATTTTTTTTAAAAAAAAAAGCAAAATTTTTTAATAGTTAGTCTTAGAATTGGAAAATTGTGTATCTGTATTCTTATATCTGCTTTGGATGGGAAGTTAGTGGAGGCATGATCTATAATTTCTGGTTAGCCTAATGGTTGTTAATAAATAATTCTAAAGAAATGGGAGCTTCGGGACGTCTAGCTTTGTGTTAGTCATTTTATTTTATTAGGATGATATAATGGTTAATTAAATATTTAGTATCTCATCACTGTAGAATTTAAATCAACTGTGCTTGTCCATTTGGTGCATATATTGTCATGGTAGGGTTAAGTTTCTTTCTCAGACTGTTTACCAGTCAATACAAAGAGGATGCTTAGTAAATGATGGAGGATCTGCTTTAGTGGTAACCAAGATTTTTCATTTTTAAACTAGGGGCTAACATACATTTGTTATTTTTTTAAAATACCTGTTCATAAGGCATCTGGTTAAAATCTTTGCTTTCTCAAATTTATAAAAATTTCCCAATCAGTTTTCTCTTACTAGCTAAGTGTGACCTGTTATTAATTAATGACATCACTAACTTCAATGATCTTAACTAAAGTCCATGCATGTCTTCATAAAGTTAAAATGGCACTATTACACACATAAAATAACACAGGATCTCAAATTTGCTTCCCAGAACTTAAGTACCTGCTTAGAAGATTCCTAATAATATATGGCTCATCTAGGTTCCTGATATTCCAGTCCTGCTCCTTCTGAAACAACTAAAGATGGTGTCCTTTGGATGGAATATTCATGTTTCTATTCATTTCATGTAAAATCTGCTGGTTCTTGTGCTAAACAACTCTAATTTAGGAGAAGAAATAATTTAGCTTCAAAGATAATACAATCTGTTTCTACAAAAGTGTGCCCAAACCAAGGAATTTCAGAGTTCTGATAGTTGTTTTCTGTAGCAAGCGAATGGTCAAGAAAGTGTGCAGGGAGTAGTTACCCAGCTAGACGCAAGTCTTCAGCATGGCTTGACTTGCTGAAATCGCTTACATTCTAGACAAGTGTTTGTAGTTAATGGTGTTAAGGTATAAATTTCAAAAGCTAGCACTACGATTTGCATTCTAATTTATAGGAAGCAAATGTCAGATTGTTATTTCATTTTTCGAATGAAGAGACCCACAAGATAGGAGGGCTGTTTCAGAAGAAAATTTGATAAATTATGTATAGTGGCTAGAGTAAACAGAGCTAAACAGAGATTACTAGGGAAGATTCAAAACTGCAAATGCCTGCCCAACAATAACATTGTAACCTTTAATTTTATCTTTTCTATAAGATGGAAATCATTGCACCACTGTCAGACAAACTCACTTAAAACTTGTTGGTCCTCTACAAGTCTAACTTTACATAGACTGATCAATCAGGAAATCAACAGTGGTTGACTTCCCCAGAGATTAGGCAATGTGTGCCTGTTAGGAAAAGGATCAGTATAATATTGTTTTAAAACCCTCAATTTTAGCCTATTTTCAAGTGTTGGATACCATTTTGTTAACAATTTTGGTTTCATGGAAACTGGAAACCCCCATTTTGTTTTTTTAAAATTTTCTAGAAACAGAACCACATTCTCTGGAGAACTCTCAAACGCTGAATTGCTGTAGTATAGTCATGGCTTGATATTTATAAGTGTCAATAGGGCCTTTGGAATAACCTTTAAAAAAGAACAGCCTATTTCTCCACTTTGGACTTATTATTTTACATTAGGAACAAATGAAATTATAGATAAAACCTAATATTTGACTTTTATTTATACTTTGCAATTTTTGTAGTTTTAGGATGCTGAAATATGTACTCAATTTTGTGAACCTATATAACAATGTCAGAGATGGTAAAGTTCAAGGATAGTTATTTTCATCTGAGATGGACTAAATCCTCAGTCATATCAGAAATGCACAAAGACTAGTTAAAAGCAATGTCAATAAAGAAAAGATAGTACTGCATTCCCAACCTAGGTATTATTGTGCTTTGGGCTGGAATGTCCTCCATATGCTCATGGACTTGGCTACCAATGCAGCAAAATTCAGTGGTGGAGCTCTTGGGGAATAATTGCATCATGAGGGTTTCGACCTCATCCAGACATTCATCCATTGATGGACTAATAACTTGGAGACACCACTGGAAGGTGGTTGAAATTTTAGGAGGAAGGGTCTTTGTTGTAGGAGGCTGGTCAATGGGGACACCTCCTGGATGGACATGTCTTGTCGTGACCTCACTCCTTCCTTCCTCTCTCTCTGCTTCTGGCTACTGTGGGGTGAGCAGCTTTTCTCTGCATGTCCTTCTCCCATGATGTTCTGCCTCACCATAGAACCAAAGCACAGGAGACAGCTAACTCTGGACTGAGATATCTGAACCTGCAGAGCAAAGGAAATAGTTTCTCCTCTAAGTTATTTTTTTCTCAGGTATTTTGGCCACAGTGATTAGGATATCTCTGGTTTTAATCATTCTTGGGAAAGATTTTGAAATTTGATTGAGTCCATAGTTCATGTGTTGTAATTATAGTTGGGAAATTTGGGGACTTAAAAAATGTACATTATTACAATTATGAGACACATTTTGTTAGGTAATGTTACCATCAGTTTACTATGGTGTGATTTAAAGTTATTCCTAGGAATCAGTCTTTCTCCTCCCTGCTAGGGAGCAGGGGGGAAGACATTGGTAAATGTATAGCCTGCTTTTAGGCCAATGGGACAGGCCAGACAAATTTTCTTATGTCTTCCTTCAGCTCAAAATGATCTTTAGACCAAATCTGCTACCCTTTACCTTCATACCTCAAAGTCCAAGAAAAGACCATCATTAATCATTATTTGTTAATTAATTCAGTTGCTTTATCACTCAAATGTATTTGTCTAATTCTGATAATGTGCCCAGCCCTCTGGGTAGGCATTTAAGAAATGATAATAAGCAGATAGCATGATATCATTCTTGTCCTAAAGTGGTATATAAATTTAAACAGATATTTATTAAATGATCAAATAAATATTTTATAACAGTAATAAGTGCTATGAATAACTGATGCAGGGTGCTGTGGGAGGCATCTAGGTACATGTGTGAGGAGCTCAGGAAGAATGGAGAACCAGGGGAGATTTTCCTTTAGGTTGGGACCTTTTAACTGGGAGCTCAAGGAGAAGTTGGGCAGGTAAGAGATAGGGTGCTAACTTCAGGAATTACAACTTAAAAAAGGTTTTGAATTAATTTATCTCCTTGTAGAAAGAAATCATCAACCATTAGGGCTTTTACTTTACTTGAAAGGACCCTTGGGCTATCAGAGTCTGCATATTCCCAGGCTAAACCACGGTGAGTCCCTTCTTGGAGACCCTAGCTGCTTTTGCATAATTATTATTTGGTAATAACTGGACAAAAATTCCTCTTGTGGTTTGTTACAAGGGACAAAATCATCCTGTGTTCAACATGCCCATGGTCACGAAGCCAGTGGCTGCTCCCCTGGGACCTTGTTCGTGACTTTGTGCTTCCATGGTTTCTGTTTTTTCATGAACCTCGCAGAGCTATCCACACACAGACGCTGTTCATTAGCCAAAGGTCAATGTAGTACTTTGGTTTTGTGTTGATCATTATTCTCTTCTATGGCGCATGTCCTGTGCGGGCAAGGGAGAGGGTCCTGTAGAAGGGATGTGCTGGCTGCAAAACAAAAGCTGATGGAATTTATTTATTTCTCAGAAATAACAAAAGAAGACAGAATTATCTTTGAAGCAGGTGCATGACCGACTGAGCCGTCCATAGGGTCTGACTCTAACAAAGGGAGGAGCCTTGCTTGGTTTATTTATAGTGGTATAGACCAAAAAGGATGCAGTAGGAGCTGCTTCTGTGAAAAACAGCAGAAGGGGTGGAGTTAAGCCAGGCATTTGACTCTAGTGGGTCATTCCCACATCCAGGGCCTGCATTTGAACTTCCCAGGTGAACCAACAGAGGAGAACCACATGACTCAGGCAGTTTCTGAGCCCAGATTTTCCTAACAGCTCAACCACACTTGGTTTCTATACAGGCCATGGGTGACTTCCCACACTCTTCATTAGCATAGTTCTCAGCACATACTCTATTTGAAATAGGCAAGCAGAAAAATCCTACCCCATTAAGGTAACATGCTTCCAATCATATTTAATGTGCCAGATTCCCATGCACACTCTTTGCCTGTACAAAATATAGGTGTCATGGAGCTTCAGAAAAAGTTGCATTCATGCATAGCATCAGCCCGTCACACCCCTCCATCCTCATTGAAAACCACAATTGTCACTTGGTAATTATAAGGACTCTTTTAGAAAAGGCGGTTGACAAGCAACAAGAGGAACGGCACAGAAGGGCCGTGATGAAAGAGCCCTGGTAGGTAACAAATCTTTCCATTTTTTTTTTTGAGTTGCTAAGGCAAAGAATCATTTTTCAAATATGACAGAATTGCTTAAATAGCTGGCATTTTTCTCTGGAATATTTGGGATGTCACATTATGTTTAAAAAAAAGTCAGTGGAAAAGTCACTTTATTTTTTGAGGACTCTTGGCAGAAAGGAGAGATGGTTTTTAATTGGGTAGATGGGGGAGTTTGTTCCTCATTAGGAGAAATGAAAGTAGGACAACACAGGACATCTTTTTAATGGGGAAAGGGAGCTTGAGAAAGATGTTGCCAAAGAAATTCATGTCAAAGAGAACTCTGAAAGTGATAGGAAGACATGTAAATCTCTCTTTACGCTACATCACTGCACAGTGGAGAATATTTCAAATGCACAGAAGGAGCTGTTTACTTAAATGATACTTTAGGTAAATTATCTTTATATTTCTTTAAAAACTGTTAAAATGCTATGATTTCTGTTAATTTGTTTTATCATAAATGTTTTTTTCCACCCAAAAGCTGTACATTCACTTCTAATATTTTGAGATTTTACAAATAATAAATAAAATGTGGTTATTTTTGTACTTGTTACTTAATGAATTAAAGTTGTTACAACACACTAACCCATGCTACTGTGAATGCAAAGTCTTTGATGATAACTCCCAGAAAAAAAGGTAATTTGAAAGTTCTAATTTAATTGAAGAGTCTTATTGACTCACCTTTGGACTCCTGATTCCCAAAATGAAAAAGAGGGAAGTCTCTCTCAAATTGCAAGCTGAATGAAGCAGAGGAGCATCAGTGGATGGATGAGAGTGCTCATGTGTGGCCCAGCAGTCTTGGAGGCTCTGATTGTTGTCTTTGTCTCTTATAAATCGTTCTTTTTAACTTTAAATCCCAGAAAATTTTCTCTTACCTAACTTTTTTTTTTTAATTTTATTTTTACAGACTGTATTTTGAGTCATTGTACACAAATGGGACACAATTTTTCATTCCTATGGTTGTGCACGATGTAGATTCACACCATTTGTATAATCATACATGAACATAGGGGAATGATGTCTGTCTCATTCCACCATCTTTCCTGCTCTCACCCCTCCCCCACAACCTCATTTCCCTTTACACAATCCAAAGTTCCTCCATTTTTCTCTTACCCTCCCTGCCCTCACCCCATTATGTATCCTCATTCACTTATCAAAGAAAACATTTGGCCTTTGGTTTTTTGGGATTGGCTTATTATCTTTTCAAAAATTTTAAAATTTTTACAGACTTCATTGTGATTCATTGTACACAAATGGGGTACAACTTTTCATTTCTATGGTTATGCATGATGTACATTCATACCATTCATGTAACCATACATGTACATAGGGTCATGATGTCTGTCTCTTAATTGGAAGAGTGTATCATAAGCAGATTATGTGAAAGATAGAAAATGAAAGAAGTAGTTCATGCACATTATTTCCTGGCCAAGTAATGGTAAAATGAAATGCTAACATATATAGCTAGGGCTCCAAGGATTGGTTTAAAAATGGATGCAAGACGGTGGAAAAAAGTCCCAATTCCCAAATTCATCCCACTCATGAGGAAATAAGATATTCCCAGAGCCATCTACTCATCCATAGAATCTGTTTTCGAACAAAACAGATTAGAGATGATTATAGCATGCTTCAGGGGAAGGGAACCCACAGGATTTTTAATAGTGTAATAGATGATAAACAGATTATTCTGAATGTGGAGTTAGAAACAGACTACTCCTTGAATGGTCAATATCACTTTAGAGGGAAAAGAGGGTGGGGTGGTGTTGGAGGGGAGAGATGGGATCCAGGGCTGCCTCCATGTGAGGCTAGAGGGGTGATGGCCTGCTTAGTAATTATCTGGCCTTCCCAACATTGTCCAAGGATGACGTGGCCAGTCCCAGCTGGACTTACGGGGGAAACAACTGTAATTAAGGGGGAAACAAGCATTTCCTACCAACATGTTAGACAAGAATTGAAAGTGCCCAAGAGACCTGACAAAGAGCTGATTTAATTCAACATAGTGTTCAGATGAGGTCTTCTGATGAAGTTTGGTTTTTGGTTTCCATGGTGACTGAGAGATCCTTGGTATGCGGGGTCTGATCCTATCAGCAGTACAACCTAACACCATCCGTAGCAGAGGTGACTTATGGGTGAGGCAGCGTTCACCAGCTTCACAGCACTACCCACCTCAGGCCATTACTTTCTGCAGTTTATTTCCGACCACTATTACCTGCCTGCCATGACCACAGCCATGACTGAGATATGGGCTCTATTTGTAAGGCTAAAATTCTTTCAGAAAATTCACTAAAGGAAAAGTAGTGTAAGAACTATCTATTGTTATAAAATACTGGCATCATGGTTTGAAAGTTAAACCTCTCTAGCACAGGCAAGCAAATGATATTATTTGTCAAATACTGAAAATACATTTTTATGGTTATAGAAATGACTGAGCAGCCCAGCCCCTTACATTAGATACTACCCAGCCATGGACTATTGCATTTAAATTTCAGAACTTGGGGATGACATTCTGAGATTGTAAGACTGCCTTGGAATCTTAAACACTTTCTTTGAAAACGCTAGTATCAAATTACCTCCTCTGACGGTGACTAAGGTACCAGGACTGGCTTTCTTTCTCTTTCTTCTTCC
>JAJEJO010004905.1:391510-401510 GCA_020662805.1 Glaucomys volans | reverse complement strand
TCAGAATGTATGACCTACTTTTTGTAATTTGGTCTGGTGCAAAAAATGAGTCTCTCTTAATTCAGGAAGGTTAAAAAACTCTTAAAGTGAACTTTATCAAACTTTCACAGAATATATGTGTACAAAACTTTCACTCTGTGTCTCATCCTGGCTCCCTTCTCATGGTGGCTTTCCAAATACGTGACATGCATGAACTTGAAATGGAAGTGTAGGTCTCCTTAAATCCCCTCACAGAAAATACTGCTGGAAATCCATGATTGAGAAGTGGCTAAGATAGAATGTCACCATTTATTTCTTCTTAAATTCAGATGTAGAGATGATTGAAATGCAGAGGTCATTTTTAAGGGTTCAGAAAGTTAGAGACTACCAGAAGAGCTTATAGATGAAGCTCCACTAGGGATGGGATGCCAGCTCTGGGTGATAATATGATGTCCCTATTCCTTTATAACATGTTGTCCTCATTTGTGCATGTTTGCCTGAATACCCCAATCCATCTGAAGGTGCAAAGAATCAGGAATGTGGGCTGTTTTAGAGAGGAGAGGATCCACAAAAAAATCCTGAATACCCCAATCCATCTGAAGGTGCAAAGAATCAGGAATGTGGGCCGTTTTAGAGAGGAGAGGATCCACAAAATTTCACTGAGCAATGGGGTTCCATCCTGTTGAATTAACCTAATCCGTTTGGGAAGTCCTCCTCACACCCCATCCTTCCTTCCTCTCTGGATCCTCACCCTGTAGTTAATTGGCTAATTGCTCTCCCATAGCTACTGTCAGGAATCTGTGGCCAAGAACATGCACTTAGCCTAAGTGGCAAGGCATTCATTTTAAGCACTCTTAAGTACCTAATGACTCCTCTCAAGAGCTCTTGGGAAGTCCTCTCAATTACCCCAGCAGGGTGTTGCCCATGGATAATTGCCTCAAATTTATACTGGACTCTGCTAAACTACACTGATCTTAGTTTTATCATATTTTAACATCAGTTATATTTTTCTCCCATTCTTTCTAAATTCACCTCCAGGAAACTCTTCTTACCTTCATTTCAACATATACATATATATATATATATATATATGTATATATACATATACATTGAATATATACATGTATATATTCAACATATACATATATATATATGTATATGTATAAATATATATATATTTTCACATATATATGTCTTTTCCATCTCTTTAATGTGTCCCTTCATTCGGATAGTGGCTATACACTTATCTATTTTTGTTACACTCTCTCTTATTAGGTTTCTTGTTCTATGAAGAGACACAAAGGGTCTACAATATATAGGGAACATTCACTTCTCTGTAATTATGTAAAGAATTAAAAATAGCTAACTCATTGTACAGTCAAGACTACAGATAAGTATTTTGGGCCTCATAGTCAATCTTAAATTTTTTTTTCCTGAATCCAGATTCCAATATTGAAAGCCATCCTTATCACACAGAGCCAATTTAGATATAGGATATTTTAAGTTGTGGTCTTCCTAGAGCTTTCTATATCTCATTGTATTTAATCTTCTTAACAACATGATGAGTGAGTGTTAACAGGTAGGGTACTGAAGCTCTGACCAAGGATGCCTCATGTTCCTCTGGGTGGTCCAGTTTTTGGACAGGCTGTTTCCTGACTGAATCTTGTCTTTCCTTTGGTTGCAAAATTGTAATTGAAATTGTAAATTCTTCTTCTGATCATTTGAGGTGTTAAATATCTCCAAGCCTCTTTCCAACTTTGCAACCCAGGAAATGTTTTTCTCAAGGACCTGGTTATATGTAATATAATTATCACAAGACAGGTTCCCTGCCTCCCATCTCTGGGGAGAGTAGGAACCTAACTTCATTAGGTTCCAATTAGCCTAATCACACTGATGAACTTCCACAATAAAGTCCTGAGTTACTTTTCTACTGGCTCGCTGCAACTCTTAGAAACATTGTCATCTTTTATTTTAACAGAATTCAGTTCAGCTCTCTCTCCACAACAATCATGGTCAATATTACAATGACCATATCAATATATTCTAGATTTTTCTATTTTGTATGAGTATTAAGTTTTCAAAGTAGTTCTTAATGATCTTTTGGATTTAAGCAATGTCTCTGTTGATATCTCCCTTTCATCTCTAATTTTATTGATTTAGGTCTTCTCTCTCTTACATTTTTTAGTTTGGCTAAGAGTTTATTAATCTTGTTTCAAAGAAGCACTTTCAGTTGCCTGGATCCTTTGTACTATCCCTTTATTCTCAAATTAATTAACTTTGGCCCTAACTTTAATTATTTCCTATCTTGTGGTTTGGGAATTACTTTGTTTTGGGCCTTCTGGGTCTTTAAATGTAATATTAGATTATTTATTTAGGATATTTTTATGTAGGTCTTCAATGCTATATACTTTCCTCTTAGAACTGCCTTATCGTGACCCAGAGATTTTGCTATGTTTTATCTCTGTTCTCATTTGTTCCTGAAAATTTTTATTTCTCCCATGATTTTTTCTCTGACCAATTCCCCATTTGAAATTTTATTATTCAATCTCCAAGTGTTAAAATGGCATCTGGTTTTTATTTCGTTATAGATTTCTAATCTCAGTTCATTATGATTTGATAAAATGCAAGGAATTTTCTTGATTTTTTATATCTGCTAAAACTTGCTTTGTGTCTGAAAATACGATCTATTTCAGAGAAGGATTCATGTATACCTAAGAAGAATGTGAATTCAGTGATGGTTGAAATATTCTATAGATGTCTGTTAGGTCCATTTAATTGATAACATTTTTTGATTTTGAAAAGACTTTACTCAGATTATGTCTAAATGTCCTACCTATTGGTGAGAGAAGTGTGTTGAAATCATCCAGCACTGATTTATTGGAGTTGAGTAGTGTTTTTATTTTTTTGTACTGAGGATTGAACCCAGGAACACTTAACCACTCAATAAGCCATATTCCCAGCTCTTTTTTTATATTTTTCATTTAGAGATAGGGTCTTGTTGAGTTGCTTACGGCCTTGCTGAGGCTGACCTTGAGAATGTGATCCTCCTGCCTCAGCTTCTGAGTTGCTGGGATTACAGGTGTGTGCCAACACGCCTGGCAGTGTTTGTTTTGTAAACGTAGTTGCACTGACATTTGGGGCATACTCGTTTACAATTGCTACATCTTCTTGTTGAGTAGACCTCTTTACCAGAGTCTCTGATCAATTTTGGCTTGAAGTTTGCTTTGTCAGATATGAGAGTAGCTTGTTTTCAATCTCCATTTTCATGGTACATCTTTTTCCAATCTTTCATCTTCAGTCTATTTATTATTTATGTTTTCCCTGTAAGATGAGTCTCTTGTGATAATATGTGGTTGGGTCCTGTTTTTTTTTTTTTTTTTTTTTTTTTTTTAAATTCTACTCTACCAGTCAAATATCTTTTACTTGGAGAATTGAGACCATTTACATTTAGTGTTAAAGTAGCTGCATGACTGTTACTCCTATCATTTTGTTGAACCAAGAGGATATAGAAAACCTAGACACCAATATCAAGCAAGAGGAATAAGGGAGTAATAAAAGAAAAGCCCAGGATCAGATGGTTCTCAGCTGAGTTCTACAAGACCTTTAAAGAAGGTAATAATAATAATGCGAATCCACCTCAAATTATTCCATGAAGAAAAGGGAGGGAACTTGTTCTATGACCAGTGTCACCTGATTCTGAAAGCATAAATAGACATATCAAAGAAAGAAAACTGCAGACAAATATCCCTGATAAACACAGATACCAAGAAAATCTTGATGAAATACTAGCAATATGCAGTCAGCAGCACATTAAAAAAATTGTATGCCATGATCAAGTTGGTTTCATTCCAGGGATGTGAGGTTGCTTTAACAGATATAAATCAATAATTGTAATTCACTGCAGAAAGAGAATCAAGGACAAAAATCACCTGATCATTTCAATATATATGGGAAAAGACTTAGGCAAAAATCCATCACCCAATCATGTTAAAAACACGGAAAAACTAGGGATAAAAGAAACATATCTCTACATCATAAAGTCTATATAGGACAAACCCAAAGAAAATACTGAATGGAGAAAAACAGAAAAAATTTCTTCTAAATTTAGAACCAAGACAAGCATGTCAACTCTCACCACTCTTTTTTTCTGTAGTGAGCATTGAATTTGGGGGCACTTAACTACTAAGCCTCATCCCCAGCCACCCCCCTTTTTGTATTTTATTTAGAGACAGGATCTCACTGATTTGCTTAGTGCCTTGCTTTTGCTGAGGCTGGCTTTGAACTTGTGATTCTCCTGTCCCAGCCTCCAGAGCTGCTGGGATTACAGGCATACGCCACTGCGCCCAGCTTTACCACTCTCCTTCAATATAATTCTTGAAACTCTAGCCAGAAATATCAGGCAAGAGAAGAAAATTAAAAGAATACAAATAAGAAAAGAAGGGGTCAAATTATCTTTGTTTGCTGATGACATGATCCTATATCTAGAAGGTCCAGAATACTACACCAAAAGACTTTTTTTGAGGGATTGAACTCAGGGACACTTGGCCTTGGTGCCACACCCCCAGCCCTATTTTGTGTTTTTTTTTTTTTTTTTTTTTGGTAATTTAGAGACAGGGTCTCACCGAGTTGTTTAGTGCGTTGCTTTTGCTGAGGCTGGCTTTGAACTCACGATCCTCCTGCTCAGTCTCCCAAGTCACTGGGATTATAGGAGTGTGCCAGTGTGCCCAGCTCCAAAGAGTACTGATAAATTCAGCAAAATAGAAGGATATAAGCAAACATACAAAAACCAATTACTTTTCTATATTTTTATAAAAAATCTGCTGAGAAAAATATCAGGAAAATAATTCCATTCACTATAACCTCAAAAAAAAACCAAAAAGTAATTTGAGAATAAATGTAACCAAAGAGTTGAAAGAAATCTACAGTGAAAATCATAGAATACTGAAGAAATAAATTAAAGAGGACCTTAGAAGATGAAAAGCCCTCCCATATTCTTGGATTAATATCATCACAATGACCATAGTAACAAAAGTGATACACAGATGCAATACGATCCCCATCAAAATACCCATGACGTTTTTCATGGAACTAGAAAAAATTATCCTAAAATTCATATTGAAGAATGAAGACCCAGGACAGCCAAAATAATACTGAGCAATAAATAAGAGTGATGCTGACAGCACCATAATACTTGATCTCAAAATGTAGTACAGAGCTCCAGTTACAAAAACAGCATAGTATGGGCATAAAATCAGACATGAAGATCAATGGAGTAGACCAGAACATAAAGAGACAGATCCACACAGACAAAATCATCTGTGCCAAAAGCATGAATTAGAGAGAAAAGATAGCACCTTTAACAAATGGTGTTGGGAAAACTGGCATCCGTATGTAGAAAGATGAAACTAGATCACTATATGTAATGAATAAAATTCAATTCAAAGTGGATCAAAGAGTTAGGAATAAGACTAGGAACACTGCAACTGCTAGAATTTGCAGTAGTCTTCAATACAGCCTTCCTTGCCTGTTTAGCTTGTTCTTACCTATTTTTCTTAATAATTATCAGTGTAAAATAACTGAAACTTGGTAAATGGATGGAATTTGAGAATATCATGCTAAGCAAAGTAAGTCAACCCCAAAAAAATAAAGGCCAAAGGTTTTTTCTGATATGTGGATGTTAATTCACAATCAGGGTTGGGGGCGGCTAAGGAAGAATAGAGTTCCTTTATATTAGGTAGAGGGGAGTGAAGGGAGGGGAAGGGGCATGTGGGTAGGAAGGATAGTAGAGTGAAACAGACATTATTACCTCATATACCTATATGACTGCATGATTGATGTGATCGTACACTATGTACAATCAGAAAAATGAGAAATTATACTCCATTTATATATGATTTGTCAAAATGCATAAATGCATTCCACTGTCATGTATAACTAATTAGAAAAAAATTTTAAACCTATGACTTAAAGAAAATTAGAAGCATTTTAAAATTCGGAGCCAAATATGAATGCCTAGGAATATGGATTCATTTTTCCCTGAATGACAAGTTCTGCCCTGGAAGGGGCACATGAACTTCTATAGCCACAGATAAAAGAAGGCCATAAATCAATACATTTAACAAATACATTGGTGAAACATCAGGTAGGTGGGCAATTGCAAAGCCGGCAAATCTATAGGGTTCAGATGTTGCCTTATTGTATCCTTAGCTTCAGGACGGGTGGATGTTTGTAGGACACTAAGCATGGCATGCACTCTCAGAGTTTACAGACTGACATGAGGATGTTGCAGCAGATGTAGAGGTTGAAAGTTAATGGCTACTAAAGGGTCTGAGATAGACCAGGATGATTTTTGTTCTTGACATGCAACATCCTATGTCTCAAAGTCAAGATGTTCTACCAAGCCAGGGTTAAGCAGTCTGCATGATCTTTTATATAGATGGGACCTCTTTAGAGAACTTCAGTTCACAGGTTTCAAGGTGTGAAATGTGTTTCTCAGTGTCACATGACTGCCAAGGGGGAAAGGTGATATTCAAATCCAGACCTTCTGGGCTGGGGATATAGCTCAGTTGGTAGAATGCTTGCCTCACAAGCACAAGGCCTTGGGTTCAATCCCCAGCATCCAAAAAAGAATAAAGAATAAAAAAATATCCAGACCTTCTAATTCTGAAGCCCAAGATTTTAACTCTGCACTAAAACTACACATATTCCCTTTAAGAAGGGGCAAAAAGGGGAATGAAAAGGGAAAACAGGACAGAGCTGGAATAGGGACAGATAGGATCCTCACCCTTTACACAGAAAGAGTAATTTGAAAAATGCCCAACTTCTAACTTCAACCAAGATGTTGCTGCCTTTGGTAATTTAAGCTTCTGAAAAGTTTGTAGAAATGAGGAAAGAACAAATCAGAAAAATCTAAGGGTCTGAAATAGTAGTGAAGGAAGAGACCTCCTACCTTCTTGAGACTTCGCTGGGAGCTACCAAGTTAACCTGCTACAGTTTTATGACTGATCACAGAAGGCATGTGTCTCAGAGCAAGGTCATCTGCAGAGCCAAAGCAATCGTGGACATATTCTCTCCCAGGTTCTTGTGATCCTACCAGAAAGATTTCAGACATGTTGCTCAGAGTAGCAGGCAGGAGTTTATTAGGAGGGATAGGAAAAGGGAAAAGGGAACATTCTAAAGGGAGAGAGTGTGTCCTCTCAGAGAGGAGAGAGAGGGTGCAATCCTTGTGCTGTCAAGTTTTATTGGGGTCCCAGGCAAGTTCTAGAGTCCTGCCATGTCCAACTCTTGACTTTTGAATGGCAGCAAGATTGCTTTGGACTTTCAAGTCCCAGCCACACATGGTCTTTCCCAATGTAGGCAAGATTTTATTTTAGATTTTATTATAATGATATGCTAAAAATTCAGTGTAACTCTGGGTCACTTTGTCACATGCTGACTGGATCTAACTAAAACTTTTTCTTTTAGATATTATGGTTAGGGGGCTCTGCTCCTAATTATTCTCTCTCCTTCAGTTCTAGAGTCTATAAAGGTCATGAAAGTCACCCCCTTTGGAATAACTTGTGTTCTTGTTTGCTGAGGAATGTAACATATCCAATAACTTAAGCTAGGCAGGGTCACAAGTTTTCTTTTAATTTTTTAAAGAAAACATGGGGGTTGGTCCAGTAAACCTAATTTATAGAGTTATCTTCATGTTCCCACTGCTCAGGTTAGTGTGTTGCCTATTCACCTGAAACTCTTGGGTCAAAGGCAACAGAAAGTTTATCACTCAAAGAAATACAAGCATAGCCTTTGTGAGAGTTTCTTGAGTTACATTTGCAAAATAACATGACAGGGATACACTTATTACATTACAGAGGGGATCTCTGAGTCTAGAGAATCCAAATTATAATAGGGAATAAATCTGCCTCACTTTGGTCCCTGAGGGAGCTATTTTTATTCATGGGATAGTAAGCAAAGGTCTCCTATGTTCTGAGAGGCACATCATGTCCATCTTACAAGGTTATTTGGTACATATGCTCCTTGGAAGATACAGTACAAAACCAAAGAAGTCAGTTCTCATAAAATGTATAGGGTTTTGAGAGATTCATGGAAAATAGCCTCCCACCAAGTGTGCTGTTGATATTGGATGAGACAGACTTGACCAATAGCCCAAGCTCTCTATGAAAAAGTACCAATACACAGAATCCAATCCTGGATTCTCACCTTCCTTTCACCCCCTACCTCTACCTATCAAATATGCTAGGAGGTCTGATTACTGTGCTTTCAGAATCCCTCTCCAGCCCAGGCACGTCCCCCATCTCCTGCCTGGTTCAACTCATCATTCCTTCCTTGTGCTTTTGTAATGTCTTCTATTTCTCTCCCCCTCCTGTCTCTTTCCTGCCTCTTTACAACCTGACCCTATGGAGCAGAGTGAGCATAGTGATCACGCACTCCCTTAAATCAGGTCATGACAGCCCCTCATTGAAAATGTTCAATAGTTTCTAATTGTTCTCACAAAATCAACCCAAGCCCCTTGACCCACACGGCCCATCCCACCAAGCTTCTCTCTACTCCCCAAAGACCTTGGCCATGTTTCACTCCACCTGGACTTCTCTTCTGTCTTTGCTCATCTGGTTCCTCATCACTAAAGCCTCAGATCGAAGCATTCTCTTTCTCCCCAGCTTGCTCCAACATCAAGAGGACCCCTGTCTGCCTAGGATCACCCTGTCCTTAGGTTTATATCAGGTCCCACTGCACACTGTCATGTCATTGGACTTTTTCTTTTCAATTTCTTCCCCCACTGCAGCCTAAACATAGCTTCTTGAGATGAGGACTTTGACTCTTTAGATCAGACACATTCTTGGTACTTAGAATGGTTTCTAACATTGTTTGAAAAAACTGCTGAAATGATGAAGAATAAGGGCTCTTGATTTAGCCACAGATGGAGCGTTCCTAGAACTCTCTGTTCTGGGACCACTCGAGGCAGGTGATGCTTTCTGTGCTGTGTAGTGTTGACTCTTGGCTACCTTAAAAGGAGCAAAAATACATACATTTCTTAAGCAGAACAAAGATTTTGCACAGCCTTTGGGCATTCAGTTGAGGAGTGTTACCATAGCAACCTGGAAGTATGGTACCCATCAGGAAGAGTAGAAAACTTGAAGTTGCTAGGAAACCAAGGTCATCCCTCCTTGCAACAATGGTAAGTCCACCACTCTTCACCAAAAACATACAAAATATTTAAAAAATATGCTTCATTTTTTCCCAGTGTAATTTGAGTTTCACAGAAACATTTAGCAGAAAATATACAGATTTCCCATATACTCTGTACCCTCACCATAGCCTCTCCCATTGTCAACATCAGAGTGATACATTTGTTAAAATTTATTAATCCACAGTGTCATTTCATTATCACCTAAAGTTTATAGTTTACTTTAGATTTACTCTTAGTGATATACATTCGGTGGGTCTGGACAAACATATAATAGCATAATTATGATATCACACAGAATATTCTTACCACCTTAAAAATCCACTCTGGTCCATCTGTTCATGCATGTTCCTAATCCCTGTTAACCACTATTGTTTTTATTATATCCATAGCTTGTCTTTTCCAGAAGTTATACGCTTCATACAGAATGTAGTCTTTTACAGATTTCCCTGTCTCCTTTCACTTATTTACAAGGTTTTAACTTTCTTTCATATCTTTTCTTGACTTGATAGCTTATTTCTTTGTATCACTGAATATTATTCCATTATCTGCACAATAATAGTTCAATTATTTCTTCACCTCCTGAAGGACATTTGGGTTTTTTTCAAGTTTTGGGAATTACGAATAAAGTTTCTGTAAACATTCATAGGCAGGAGTTTTCTTTTCTTTTTTCTTTTCTTTTCTTTTTTTTTTTTTTGACAAAATAACCAACAATGACTCTCTCTAGATCATGTGGTAGGAGTGTGTGTAATATTTGGAGAAATTGCAAAACTCTCTGTACATTTTTTCTTCCTCACAGTGAGTGAGAGTTCCTGTTGTTCCACATTCTGGTCA
>JAJEJO010004905.1:370499-391110 GCA_020662805.1 Glaucomys volans | reverse complement strand
AGCTTATAATTTAATGTTAACTTGTAATAGTATGTAATACTTTGTGTCTTGAGAATGATTTTACTGAAACTAATCTTTATTATTATAGTTTCAAAGAACATCTTTGTACTGAGTGATTTTAGTTATTTTCAACAATTTCATTTAACTTAATGATTCCTGATTAAAGATCTTGTACCTTTACAACATGATAGATACTGGCATCATTCAAATCCAATCTTGATTTTGAATTATTTGCTTCAAGCCTGAGAAAACTTGGAATTTGAGGTGAAAAACAGAGGAATCCACTTTATAGGAATGTGCAGTTATTATATGATCATTGTTTTCCAGAGTCTTCGAGGACTCGTTCATTATTCATTACATAATTTCACAGTGAAGAAATATTCCCAGTTGGTAAAAGTCCTCCTCATAATTTTGACAAGGGTGATCCGACAGCATTTTTACCATATGACTGATATTTTTTGATTGTGTCCTAATAACACTTATTTTATTGTAACATAAATATAGTCCCTGATCACTTTCTTGAGTCTCAGAAGCCCCAAATTTGCATTTTCATTAAGAAATTTCCACCATAGTTAGAGGAGGTATCAGTTTCCCAGCACTGACATATGACATTGTCGCAAATGGAGTGGCTTAAAACAACAGGAAGGTCTTCACAGTTCTGGACGGCAGAAGTCTGAAACCAAGGGGTGGGCAGTGCTGATTCCTTTGTAGGTTCTAAGGGAAAATCCATTGCATGCCTCTCCCCTGGCTTTGGTGGCCTCTGGGGATTCTCGTGTGCTTCAGTTTGCAGTTGCAGAGCTCCAGTCTCTGCCATCTTCCTGTGGGTTCCTTTCTGTGTCTGTGCACCCCACTTCTGCCTGCTGTGAGGACGCTCATGGATTTATGGCCCACCCTGTTAATCTAGGATGATGTCATCTCATGATCTGCACTTCTTTTATATCTTAAAAGCCCTTTATAAGATCACACTGAATTCTGGGTGGACAGGAATTTGTGGGGACACTATCCATCCCACTGTAGATGACAAAGACTACTGGAAACTGTCTGCAGCAACTCCCAGGGTTGCAGGAATTTCCCTGTCTTCAAATGAAACTGAACTTTTAAAAAAATTTGAACAGGTTTAACTCATGGTATGAAAGTATTTAGTAAATAACACAAGACTACAGAGAAAATGTAGAGCTTGTAGCGCATCCTTTAAAACCAGAATAGCCAAATGAAAAGTACTACAGAGGGTTGTTTTCACTTGAGAAACAGGAAAGGTATATGTTGGAAATTGAATCCCTGTGCCTTTTTTCTTTCTAGAGATGTGACATACGTGCTTTCTGGTCACTAATTTTCCACCAGACATTGCACTAAACCAAAGTGACAGATGACAGTAAAGCTGTTCATTACCTCCTACTCATTCTGAGCTAGATCACAGAACAGGACCTCAAGAGGAAAGATTTTGACAGGAAGAAGAAATTACAGAGACCTTACTTATCCCAACAGAAAACCCAACAAACTGGTTTACACAGAAAGATCTTTAAGCAAATATGCAAACATGCATACCAAGGGTAAGAGCAGGAGAGCTTTGAGTCTCTTTCTAGCACACAGAGCACATTCATGGTCCCCAGTCAAAGAGCAGTGCCAAGGTAGAAAGCATCTTGCCTTCATACCACTAACAACTAAAAAGTACACGGCAGATAATAGATTTTCATGTGAGTGATCACAGAAGTTGCAAGATTATACTCACTAGGTTAGTCTGAGTATTTATCTATGCATGTTATTTTTAAGATATTCTTTAGAATAAATTTTTCAAAAATATGTGCAAGATCACTTCAGAGAAATATTTAACTCAAAATAGATGATACAATAGAAAACTTACAGAAGAAAATCTAGGAGAATTCTAGTAACCTTGATTTAAACAAATACTTACTAAATGCAGCACAAGAGATACGAGTTATATATAACTGAAAAGCCAGCACTTTTACTATTTGAAAACCACATTTATTTCCAAGGTGGGGAGGTGTTACTATGGAGTGATAGCCAAGGAGTTATGGGCGTGAGGATGTCCTGGCTTGATTGTGTGATTTTATTTATACATGATAAAACTGAGTAGAACTGTACATACATAATGCATAAATGAATTCATACAAATACTTATAAAACACAAATACAACCTGTAGTTAGTATCACATCACGACAACGTGATGTAAAAAGTGAACAAAGCATTTGAACACTTTATCAAAGAAGGTATACAAATGAAAATAAGCTCATGTAAAGATGTTCAACATTATTTGTCATGAGGGAAATACAAATCAAAGCTGAAAATATATTTTTACATACCCATACATGTTTAGAATGGCTAAAATGATAAAGACTGATAAAGTCAAATGTTGGCAAAGAGATAGAACAACTGGAATTCTCAAAAATCATGTTTGTAGTACTTTAAAATGGTACCATCACTTTGAAAAATGGTTTTGCATTTTTTTAAAACTAGACACTCAACATATGACCTAACAATTGTAGTTCTAGATATTTATTCCAGATTAATAACTCTATTAGATTACACAAAGACTTGTATTCAAATGTCAATAAAAACTTTATTTATAACCTAAAAATGGAATAAGCCAAATGTCCTTCACATGGGGAAATAATAAATGCAATATGTTTATTCAATTGTACACTACTCAACAGTGAAAGGAGCAAACAACCACCATGAAAAATAAAAGAGGACAGATGATGAAATTCTACACTATATACTTCATGATTTAATTTACATGAAATTATCTACTGAGAAAATGGGAGAGACAGAAAGCAGATCAGTGGTCACTCTGGGCAGGGAAGAGATCGGGAGATTGACTACAGAAGGAAGGAACAGGGAACTCTGAGGTCGTGGCAATGTTTGTATCTTTGACAAAAGTCACAACGTTGTACTGTAAGTTAATGGAGTTTATGTAAGTGGTAATTCAGAGAGTTGATGTAAAAATTAAAAAGGCAAAAGAGGATCAATGATTTGGAAAACTGAAAACCTAAATGACTATTCAAGACTGGAAGAAATCCGAGTTAGTTTGTAAGATGAAAATCCACAAATAAAGATAAAACTCTGTGGGAATTTTGTAATTCTAGGCTAATTCTACATAGTGCTTTCCGACTTGGAAGAAGTGATAATTTTGCCTCATAACAATGTCCGTTGTCCTAGGAAGACTTTCTTCTGCACAGAAATGTGCTCCAGGTTTTTCTACCCTAAAAAATAAAATCTCAGCCAGATATGTCACTGCAGTCATTACTTTCTATTTATGCCTTTCCGTATCATGAAGCCATCTGGGACAAAAAGATATTTCTTCTTGTTTTCACTTTCCATTTTGATCACTCCTCAACCTGCAGGAATTAAGCAGTTACCCTCCTCTGTCACTCCTCTAAAACCCCTCCCAATCGCCTCCCGAGCCAGCAACTCATCAGTTTTGCCTTTAATTTACATCTCTACTGACAAGCCAATCATATTCTTCCTTGAGATCCCTATCTCCTCAGGCTCCTTCTTCTTCCCTCTCAAGTTCAGCCGGTGGTTCCTGGTAATGACGTAGTCTTCCTCTTCTTAAGATGTGCCCTACTCCAAACAGTCTTGCCCTTGCCTGTGACTCTTAGCAACAGTGTGTAGGTCATGATTCCCAGGTCCAGATGTCTTTTTAGGATTTCAGATCCATGCATGTTGATGCCTGCTAAATGCTGTCCAAGGCCCATTCAAGGGTGTTGGCTAGATGTTCTGAACATACCATCCTGAAAGGAAAACCACCTGCAGCTAAGAAGATTACATGAATGAATTTCACCATACACTGAATGCAAGTTAAGAAGCAGGTTGTTTCTTAGCAAGTACTACATTTCCACCCCTAAAATTAAAAGAATACACCACTGTATATTGTAGTTTAGACATTCAAAATTATGTGGCAAAAGTAAAATAATAAAAAGAAAGAAATGATTAGGACAAAATTATGTTTAGCAGGGACTCATGGTGTGTGTTGACCTGTGTTCTATATACATAAATGTTCAAATTTTTGTCATTTAAAAAAAATGTGTGTATCAGTATGTCCATGCTTTCTGCATTTTTGGTTTGTATTTGTTGTGGCGTGTGTCAGTTCTCATAATAAAATAATTTAGATTGAGTCATCCGTAAGCAACATGACCTTTGCTCATGGTTCCCTAGGCTGGGAAGTGAAGGAACCGGCAGATGCAGGGTCTGGTGAGTGCTCTCTGTCTGCTTCAAAGTTGGCGCCTTCCAGCTGTGGACTCCCATGGTGGACAAAGAGCAAGGGGGCTAACAAGATCCCTCAGGCCTCCTTTATGATGGTGGTGATTCCATCCATGAGTGTTCTGTCCTCCCGACCTAATGCCCTCCCCAAAGGCACCACCTCTTAGCACAGCTTTGGAGATTAGGTTCAACATGAGCATTCAGACTACATCAGTATGTTCTGTATGTAAGGCCAAATATAAAGATAAAGCTGAAAAGTGAGATGAAAGGTGGCTGTATGTGAGCTAAGGCAGGAAAATGGAGTCCACATTCAGGGACCACAAGCTCTTCCCACTGAGGTGCTGTAGGAGAAGGCAGGAGAGGAAGGTGGACTGGAGGTCACATCATTAGACCTGGTTCAGCAGAGAGGCATCACTAATGATTTTTGCTCAGGTGAAAGATATGATCAGAATTACACACTAGGGAATATCCTGGAAATAACTGAGACGGTTGATTAGAGCAGAAGAAAAATGAGGTAAGAAGTTATATTAAAATATTTTAAAATATTGCAAAAATAATGAGGACTACTCCAGGGGGTTCACCAGTAGGAATAGAAAAGTGAAGTGACCCGTAATAGAGGAATTAAAATGAAATGAGAGGGGGAGGGGTGGAGTATGAAAAATGGTGGAATGAGGCAGACATCATTACTCCATGCACATGTATGATTACATGAATGGTGTGAATCTACATCATGCACAGCTGTAGAAATGAAAATTTGTATCCCATATGTGTACAATGAATCAAAATGAAGTTGGTAAAAAAAAAAAATGACCACGTTGAGGTTAAATGCGATGAACAAATAAAGAATGCTTTTTTCAAATACAATAAAATATTTCATTATGACTGTTAATTTAGTAAAAATAAAGGTGACCAATTTTTTTTATCCTTTGACTTAAGAAATGAGCTAGCATTCATAATTATTTAAAATGTTTGTGAATTGAGACACAATTGATGGCCAATTTAGAAAGCATTCTTTTTATTTTGGTTGGGTAATTTTGGATACTCCTACTTTAGTAAAGGTATTATTTAAATGCATGTTGCGAAGTGAAAGAAGCCAAGTTGGCAAGGCTACAAACTGAATAATTCCAACAATGTGACATTTTACAAAAAAGCAAAATTGTGGTGGTGGTAAAAAGAGAAGTGGTTGCCAGGGTTTTGGTGGGACAGAGGGACACATCTGCTGGTGGAGGACAGGGACATTTTAAGGTGGTGAAACTCTTCTGTGTGGTTCTGTAATGGCAGGTGCACATATATTCTCCATATCCCATAGAGATGCAGTAGCAAGTAGAAACCCTAATGCAAACTATGGAATGAAGTTAGATATAAAGCTTCAGTATTGATCCATCCTTTGTATGAAATGCACCAAACTGATGCAGAACAGATGGTAACAGGAGAAACCGAGGGCAGGTGTGAAGGGCAGGTGGCAACTCCACACTTTATGCTCAGTTTCTCTGTAAATCCGATACTTCTTTAAAATTAAAATCTATTCATATGATTATTAACTTTTTATATCCATCAAGACCTTTGGATCTAGCGGACATATGCCAAAATCTCCACTCAATAACAGCAAAATACACACAGGTCACTCTCCATGGCAGATCACATAGTAGCCCTAAAACCAGTCTGAGCAAATGTAAGATTGAACTATAGCAGAAATCTTTCCAATAATAGAAAACCAGAGAGACTGCAGGTAAACCCCTAACTTTGTCTCAAGGTACTTCAAGAAGAAAAAAAAATACAAAACAGAATCCAGTGCTGCAGCAGGATGGAGACAAGAGGACCAGAAATAAATGAATGAGAATATAGGAACATAAAATGTATATATATAAACACCCCCCCACAGAACATAAAATGTATATATATAAAACCCCCCCACAGACTTGGGTTTTTAAAAGATCAATGAAATTGATGAATTCTTAGTAAGACCAACTAAGAATAAAAAGAAACTTCAAAAAACAATTATAGCTGTAAGAGAAGGTATTACAAATGTCACTACACAGAAGACAAAGGATTACAAGACACTACTGTGAACAATTCTCCACAAACTGGTAAGCTGGAAGAAATGGATACCCTTCCTAGAAACATACAACTACTAAGACTGAACCATGAAGAAATAGAATAAGGCCTTCATAATGCTGGATCTTCAAAGCTTTCTTTGGAAATGACATCAAAAGCATCAAAGTTCATAGCTGCTCAATTCACAATAGCTGAATTGTGGAACCAACCTAGATGCCCTTCAGTTGATGAATGGATAAAGAAACTGTGCTATATACACACAGTGGAATATTACTCAGCCATTAAGAAGAATAAAATTATGGCATTTTCTGGTAAATGGAGGAACTTTGGATGGTGTAGATGAAAATGGGGCGGGAGGGGGTGGGAGAAGGAAAGATAGTAGACTGAGACAGACACTACCCTCTGTATATGTAAGATTACATGAATCCTGTGAATCTACATTGTGCATAACCATAGAAATGAAAAGTTGCACCCCATTTGTGTGTACAAAAAAAAGTATTCAACTGTCCAAAAAAAAAACATTAGACCACACTAAAAAATTTCCTAAAACAAACAAACAAAAAAAGCACAGAGGGCCAAAGCAAAGGGACAATTGGGATGATGTCAACTGCAAACTCAGAAGACTCTCCAGAGCAAAGGAAGCAATTAGCAGAATGAAAGGGTCATCTTGAAATGGGGGAAAGTGCAATCCCTTATGTGTAATACAAGTTATTATTTAAAACAAATAACAAACTCCTGCAATGTAATATTGGCAAAAGTAACAGCAAAATAACTTGATTGAATGAACAGGCAAAGGACTTGAACAGGCATTTCCCTGCCCACCCCTTCTACCAGGGATTGAAACCAGGGGTGCTTAATCACTGTAGTTCAGTGGCACTTAAGGGTAGGTGGCAAGTGAACTACAGTGATTAAGCCCTTTAATTTTTTATCTTGAGACTGAGTTTTGCAAGGTTGCTTAGAACCTTGCTAAGTTGCTGAGGCTGTCCTCGAACTTGTGATCCTCCTGCCTCAGCCTCTGGAGTCACCTAAAGTACAGGCATGAACCACCATACCTGGCTTGAATAGGCATTTCTCCAGAGATGTTTTTCAAATGTCCATATGAATAAACAAATAATCAAATAAATACATAAATAAGTAATGCTTAACATCACTAGTCATCAGTGAAATATGAATCAAATCTAATGAGGTATCATCTCAAACCTGTTAATTTGACAACTATGAGAAAAGAAAAAGGAAAAAAGTAACTATTTTGGTGATATGAGAAAAGCAGAATACCTTGGTGCTGATGTTGGGATGAAAATTGTGCAGCTGATACAGAAAAAAATGTAGAGATTTATCAAAACCTTAAATTACTACACAACTGAGGAATCATATTTTTAAAAATAGGTGTAAAAGAATGAAAACAGTATCTCAAAGAAATAATTGCATAGCATGTTCATTGAATTTCTCAAAATTACTAAGAGATAGAAAGCACCTAAACATCTATCTGTGGAGGAATGGATAAACAAAATGTGGTAGATTCATGCAATGGAATATTACTGAGCCTTAAAAAGCGAAGGAAAGAGTTTCATATGCCTCAACTTGGATGAAATCTGAGGATGAAGTGAGTAAGACAGGTAAGACAGCACTGCATAATTCATCTTGTGTGTAGTATTCAGAGAATTCAAATGCAGAGACACAGAAAGTAAAATCTTATTTGTCCTGGGTTGGGGAAATGATGAAAGGGTATCATTCAGTGGGTAAGACTTTCAGCAAGAGGGAAACATTCAACATTTGCTGCACAGCATAGAGTAAACAGAACTGTGGACTTCAATTGGGTTAAGACAGCACATTTTATATTTGTTTTTTTTTTTAACCACAAAAAAGCATTAAAAATTACTGTTACACTGTGAAATTTCTGAGGAGAAATTTGTAGTTGTTTATTTCCTTCCTGGGAGATTCATTCCTCTGGATTAAATTAATATGGTTTAAAACTAGTTCAGTCCCCTTAAGTACAGGGCCTAGTACAATGCCTTAGTATTCAATTTCTAGCTAGATGGGTTGGATTGAATTGATTTGAAGTGAATAAACCATGTTTAAATTGCCCTGTGGTCATTTTGGTTTAATTGTTATGGTTATTGTTTTCCTTAGTTGTTTTACCTCCATGACCGAAAGACCTGAGAAGAACAATTTTTGAGTTCTTTTAGGGCTCGTGGTCTTAGTCCCTAGCTGGCCAAGTCCAGTGCTTTGGGCCTGAGGTGAAGCAGAACATCATGGCAGCAGGGTTTGGTGGAGGAAAGCAGCTCAGGATGTGAAAACAAGGAAACAGACAGAGCTTCCCCTCACCACAGACAGACTATAGCCCTAAAGACAAGACCCAAAGACCAAAGGCAAGCCCCCAATGACCTAGGGGGACACCCCCATGACCCACCTCCTACAGCCACACCCTCCAGTCACCAGCAATAACCCCTATCAGGGGGTTAATGCACTGACTAGGTTAAGGCTCCCCTAACCCAGTCATCTCACCTCTAAACTTTTCTGCATTTTCTCCCACTTAAACTTTTGGGGGACACTTCACATCTAAATCAAACCAATAATATTCTTTTCCTCTCTCTTTTTTAACTTTAGCTCCCACTGAAGGAAAAAGAAATATACCAACTGATTAAACCATAAGACTAATACAGAGTCCTTTAGAGGCAATGTGTACTTATTTGCATATGACTTTTTGGAAAAAAAGAGGAGATTCACACCAAGATATGTTGCTCCCCTCTCTGCTCCCATTGAGTCAGATGTGGCTTTGGATGTCAGTACTACTGAATGGAAGGCCAAGTATTAGGTTTTGCCTATGTTTGCAGAAAATCACTCTTTAAAGAACATTTTTATTTGTAGCTTAATTTTAGATGCTCTTTAAAACTGCAAAGCCAACACATTTTGACTTCAATGTAGAAATGCTTCAATATGCTTATGAAAATTAATACTGTTTGAACAATTTGTAGTGGTACTACAATAAAATTAGACAATTTTCTATAAAATAAGCTATCCTCTTGGTTATTTTAGTGGCATTCTCTTGCAACAAATGTTTGTAATATTTATAAATCATTTGTAACATAAATTCTATATCTCTACCAACTTTGTAAATTAAATTTGGTAACAATAGTAAAATAAATAACTGAAATAGACTAGGAAGCTCAGAGATCATCTTTAGAGCCCAAGTTCTATGGCTGTAGATGCCATCTAATAGAACTTTTTTCTGTTAAGAACAAAAACTGCAATAACATATTTAGGGTGATATTCTAAATAGCATGCCAGCTAATTAAATTGTATTTTAAAATTTGCTTCAGAATGTCTTAACTTTTACCATTGTAATGAAAAATGTATTCAATACATGCATAAAAATACTATTTTGATCAGATTCATGTTACATTTAGCCCCAAGTTTTGCTTTTTTTAGAAACATCAAGCTCATAATTTAGCCAAATAAGATTTTAATTTTTATATATGTACAATGGTAGCTTTAAAACAGCACTCTTTTCTGTTGAAAATAATATGTATCTAAAAAATATAAATGTATTTAAAAACTTGCAGAACTTGTTTATACATTGTCTACACAATCACAAGAGATAATAAATTCCAAGTTGATAATTCTACCACTAACATAGCATTACCTTTTGTTTGAGCTCATTTGTTAAACAGTAGGTTGATTTCCAATTTAATTTTAACCTTTTCTATTTTCTGCACAATTTTTGGTCTTCATCATCCTCGGTCTTCCTGTTTGCTGGGTGAGCTATCTCATTACAATAGAGAACACTAGGGATCTTAGTACTTTCAATTTCCTACAGAAGCTGGGAGATTGTTAGAGTCAATTACTTATTTTATTTATAGCTCTTATTTTCTTTCTCTTCCCTGCACTGAGACTATACTTACATATCAGGTACACATGATGTCAGCCTTCAACCCATCTGAAGGGATTATTTCTGGAGTCAGAATTTTCCTACGTTTACCTTTTGGCCTCTTGAAATCACTTAATAGCTTCCAAGACTCAATAATACCTTTCAAAAGAGAATTAAAGTGTCACTGATTAGAGTTCATGGTCCCAGCACAATTTCTCCATGGTCTGTCTTGACTCAAGCTCACGACGAAGAGATGGAAACATTCATTAGACCTGCTTAGGAGACAGTAAGAAAATGAAAGAAATGCATGGAGCTTTTAAGATGTTAATCTAGATAACAAATCGGAGTCCATCGTGGTTTTCACTGTTTTAGGCACTTGGAGAAAATACCTTTACTACAATGCCTTAATCTAACTGGGGTAATGATGGTGTGCAGGGGTTAAAATTGCTCAAAAAGCACATCCTCTCTAGACACTCAGTTTAGACATTTACCTTGGGTTAGAGATTTCGACCAAATCTTTTACCTTTCCCTCAACTTGAGCAATACCCCTAGATATTTTTGTCCCATGGATTGGGAACAAAGTCAGGTGGCAGTGTGCTCTATCCCTACATTGGAAGTACCATGAAGTAGTTTTTCAGATTGCAGATTAGTGACCAAAACCTGGCCCATCAATTAGGTCTCCTTTTAGTGAAGGAAGTCATTTTTGAAGGTCACAAATTGAAACCCACTTGCAATATTTACTAGCCTTTGTTCTCCTGCAATGCACTGTGATTTTACTGGGTCTCATTTTCTGCATCAATAAACAACATCAAGGTATAAGTGACTCATGAGGTGGTGTGATTATTTTATACTGTGAAGTATGTGAAAGAGGATAATATGCTAGGATAATATTTGCATGCGGTAAGGCTGACTGTCCATTGCTTTTTTTCTCCTTCACTTTCTTGCATCTCAATCATGGATGAGAGACAGCAGTCATGATACAAAGAGGACCTGTGAGGTAGTCATCATTTTAATATTGTTGGAGAATGGAGGCTTCCAGAGAAGGCAAAGCACAAAGGAAAAGCACCAGAAGGGTCATGGACTGGGGAACTAGCCCTGTTTCTGGTACTACTTAGAAATTTAGCTATCATGTCTCCTGAGTAAGATAAGATATAACAACAGTTCTTGATTAATGGACAAAAAGTTACCATCTAACCAGGGCATCTTTGACTCTTAAATTGCTTACAAAACATAATCATATCAATTTGACCTGCATTTTTAATTTTTAGTTAATTAGTGGACTACCACTATTAATTGGTTCAAAAGTGGAACATGGGAGGGTAAATCAAGAAGATGATCAGATAACAAGTTAGTGGATAGAATTTCTTATTTTATAATTGCTCATTCAAATGGTTTCATTGATCAGAAGATTTGATACCTGATGTGTTAGCTTATGGGCTTCCTCTCTTAAGAAGTTCCTCTTTATAGAATAATCATCCAACTTCATCATATTGACTTAATTTTGCTTCACCTGGGATTTCTTTGGTGACCTTACCCAACATGTTTTTTGACTTTGTGGATAAAAAGATGCTGTTGCACAGTAAGATCCTCTGAATTCTCCCACTAAAATAGAATTCTAGAATTTTAAAAAGCCCTGGGACTAATGCTGAATAGGGGTAGAATGTGAGAGCTAAGGGAGCAGAGAGGTAAAGTATCGGAATTGAAGAGCTAGACTATACATTTGTAGCTTGGGAGAGATTTCGTATTGAACATCAATGGATTCTCCATTTTGCATTCTCTGACCTACCCTAAAGAGAACCATCCTTCCTTTAAACTGCTTATTTCCATGTATTAGGGAATTTTCTTGATGTTCTTTATTACTCACTATTTTAGAGGTGGAAGATTCTGGAGAAGTACGGGGTTTAATATAGACATTGGATTACTAGGTGTGCTGAAGCCTAAAAGAGAAGATCCCATCCTTTGGAATACTTCATTTAAGAACAATGATATTCATAACTGAGTACCCGCACACTTGCTGTCTCAAGTATCTGACACTGATAGCCTTTTATGAAATGAAACTGTCATGATCGACAGCAAGCTGTTAAAATAAAATGTAGAAATTAGTTATTTCTTGATAGAATTATTAACTACTTCTGTGAAGAATAAAATTATGCACCCACCAAATATAAAAATGCTGAATTATAATACTTTGTAACTAATGTTTTCATTCAGTGCCCTGTGTGAAATAACAATGTGTAAAAATGAGTACAATTTATTTGCTTCCAGAGAGCATTCTACAAACCTTTTGAAGCCAGGAGTCCCATCTGCACTTCAGAGATATGCAGTAATTTATTCCACGATTGTGTTCATGAAAATAAATGCAAATATCTATTTCACAGTACATTTTTAACCTTGAAACAAAAGAAATGAAACACTTTGTTTCATCAAGAGCTATAGAATCTGCTGGTTTTAGCAATGTACATTCTGTCAGATAATGAGACCAACATTTAAATACTATGGTAATAGTTTTTTATAACAGAAATTGGGGAGAAAAGCTGGATTTGTAGAGGTGCTGCAGACTATGAGGAATTCTGGAGGAAGAATTATGGGACTGCGTGATCTGGGACAGTCTTCCTTTCCAATGAGCTACGTCTCTGAAGCCAAGGCTAATTAGGACCAGTTATCATCTACAAGACAGTCCAAATCTCTTCAAATAAACAAATGATAGAGAGAAGATTGTGAGGGGTAAACTCTGAGCTAGTAAAAGGGAGTTCACTGAGATGCTGGTACCTTGCCAGGGAGTTTGGCCTTGTTTTCTGATGTTGTGCTTGACAACCCAGCATTTCCATCTGACGGGACTCTTAACATTGTACCTTAGCACAGCAGTGGTTGAATAGACACTTCAGAGTCGAATGTGTGATGAACTCAAAATTACACCAAAACCAAGAGCTGCATAGTTACATGACTCGAGTTCGGCTACTCAAGTAGTTCTGAACTACTGTTAGTAGCTAAACAAGTAAGATATGTTGAAGGGTGTTTATATACCACACGGTAAGTGGTATGGATTGTGATATTCAACTACTTTTAAGATAAAGAAATAAAAGAAGAGCATACTTATTTTGTACAGAAGTTTTGTGGAGTCCCCAACAAATTCAATTACCCAACGAATATTAAAAGTCACAGGATGTAAATGTCCCAAATTTGGCAAGCTTCAAACTTCCCCTGGAGCACTTGGAAGGATCTAATTAATTTAAGATGGAATAGTAGGCAAAATGTGTTTTCTTATCTTGTACTGAGAAAATTATATCCTCTCCAGAGTGACCTGGGGAACCTTTTCATGCTAGCTCCTGTCAAACCCACCATGGCTTCACCCAGGTAGGGAGACTATCTACTCTAAATCATGCCTGTCCTGTTTTCTGCCACTTAGCAAATATAAGAATCATTTCTTCAGTTCAAGTTTGGCAGAAATGCAGAGTTCCTTGTTAAATATTTATATTTAAAAATATTAGCGCAAATAAAATAAACAATTTTGGTGGTTGGTATAGGGTAAAGTTGAGGCAAAGTTGAAATGAGAAAGAAGAGAAGTTTCCCATGGATAAGAGGAGGGGGATTTGCTTAAAAGATTGTTGGCGTTTTAAGTAACAACCTACTTATTCTGCAACATGAAGTATGGGTTCTACCTGAGCATTCACCTCCTTATAGATCAAGTTATTTCATTGGGAGTATGGGAGTGGGCAGTGGTCCACTGACAAGATGAAAAGATGCTTTAAGAGTTTAGCAACTTGTGGCAGTTTGATATTCCCGGGTTATCCCAATGTACCATTGGGATACAGCGTACAGTGTATTTCCTTGGCAGACAGAGGGCCTCAGTTATTCCTCATCAGGTGCTTGTGGTCACACACAGCAGAAGCTCATTACTGAGCGGTATTTTCAGGTTAGTTTGTCAACTCTTAAAGAACACGTACATAAAAAAGTACATAAAAACAGAATCTGCTTTCATCAGAAGACAATTTAAGCTAAACTAAACTTAATGGAATAAATTTCTAAAACTGGCTGCTACGGTTGGAGTAGAAATGAGATTCTGAAACACAGAGACACTTGTTTTGTCTTGGATGTTAAGTGAAATCTGAATATTTTGAGTTAACTGAAATTGCTTCAAAAATTTTTCCTACTTTTCTCAGCAATATATTTGTGTGCAAATGAATTCTCTGGAGTCAGTTTTTCATAGAACAAAAGAAAACAGAATAAGATGGAACTTACACTTCACTTATAACTTCTGGTTAATCATGACTGCGGAAGAGAGATCAATGTGCCTTGGACGTTCTCTCCAGTAATTGCTTACACACCCTTTCAACAAATACAGCTTCTGGCCTTTAATTCATTTTGTTCTTATTTATGGTACGCTTAGTCTACATTTACTTAAATCTGTCTACTGAAACAATATTAAAGTATTCAGAGCTATTATTTTATGCTTCTGTTTTAAATTTTTTAATAATGATTCATATTCGCTATATTTTATATTTTTTAAGACTCTTGACTCACAATAGAGATTCAAAACAAACAAAACTAACAAGCACAAAATGTCCTTATGCTGACTCTCTTACGTTTGAAAATCCCAGAGTGGACTTATTTGTGGCAATTATTTGGATAACCAAGCCAACCATCGGCAAAACTTTCTCAAGTCCCCAATTCCATTGCTGATTTATGTGACCTCAATCATCACACGTTTTAGCAAACTAGAACATTCCCGTGATCTCCTCATCTCCTGCTTTATCTGCTTAACCAATGCATACCTTGAGGGGATTAATTATCTTGTCTAACTGACATTCTGTTGCACTGAGAAGAATTTGAAATTTGTGAGCCATTGGCCTAGTGGGATTTGGAAAGCTTTTATACACTGTAGAGATTAGGTGCTTATTGTAATGGGATTTGGCCTGCAGGAAATTAAATTATTCAGAGGTGGGTTAACCCTTTTGATTATTGAACACTCCACTCAGTACATAAGAGCCAACACATTTCTCCATGTAAGGTCACAGGCTGCAGGGTTCCAGTGAATTTCCTGTCACTCCAAGACCTGTTCACCACCAGTCGCCTGGCAATTCCACCACATCTATTCGCCTGGTCATGACATTGTCCCCAGATAACAGTGTCTTCTGTATATACTATCTGGAGAGGTAAATGTTCAACAAGGTCAGTGAGTGAGAGTAGCTGAGGGGTGAAGAGGAGAAAAACACACAGAGGCCATGCCATGGATACAACAGTTTTCAAATGGAGTATGATGTGACGGGACCTGGAGCATGGATACGGCTTGGGACAGAGGAGCTTCTATCTTTAGTAAACTGCGAGGGGAGCAGAAGCCTGCACAGGGCAGGCTGGTTAAAAGCAAGACAATAAATTTTTACAGTAGGTTTTACCTTCCCCTAGTGCTGCTACCTGATCATGCCAAGCCTATGTTGCCTCATTGGGGAAACCAAAGACATTATTTATGTCCTTGTGCTTTGAGGATTAAAGAGTTCTTATTACTCGTGTTGTAAGTGTTCCCTACACATAGATGATTCTCGCTATTTTCATGCACCTTGCAGCAGATTTACTCAGGATGAAGCTGTGTTTTTTCATATATGCATCATCTCATGCGTGGTCCATGATCCAGGAGCACTTCCACTCTCAAGAAACTGGAAACCCTGGTGAATATACCTGGACCAATGAGGAATTCCAGAGGCAGGCACTGATTCAGAAGTTTAGTGACACAATGAGGAACTAAATCGCTTGCTTTTCTCTTCTGTCACCCGAGGCATACTGACTCTACCAGCGTGCTCCTGGCCAGCATGCTCCTGGCCTCATGATCCCCAGATGTATTTGCATCTCTAAGTACTATGTGCAAATACTGAACCAAAAGAAAGGGGACTGAAGGTCCTCATCTTGGAAGGTTTTGTGTTCTTATGCAAGACGGGAAGCTGGTGAGAGACAGTTCATGAATATTTCAGACTTGCAATGCTGGATTTTTGAATGAAAGGCATATTTGAGGAGCAAAGGTCTTGACAGTTGGAGGATCACAGACACCATCATCCTTCTTTCTCTCATTGGGACATATTTTCTTATGTTCTTAGATCCTGACCTGAAGATTTTCCCCCACCCTCACCAGAGATGACCTGTTTGCATGACATTTGGAGTCAAGGTCTTTCTCTTTCTTCCTCTCTCCCTCATTCTTGGCCTTTGACTGGAGAAAGGGAAGATGTCCACTGTCCTGTGTGTACCCCAGGCCTCTAGGTCCTAGGTTTCTCCTTCTCTGCTGCAACCAGCTGCAGGTGGATGTGGGCATCTGCCCCTCACCACATGGCCCTGTGAGAAAAGGGATTTGGACACTGGTGAAAAGTTTCTCTCCAGCTGCTGCATTCCGACATGAGTATTAAATAATATATTTCCTTGACCCACAGGTCTTGTGCTTTTCTGTCAGAGAATGCATATAGAAATGTGGAAGGATACCTTGTTAGCTTGAACGTAGGCAAAATCACAGCCTTCTCGTAGTTTCTGACACCAGGAGCAAATTTCTTCAGCAGATTTTCTCCTCTATTCTATGATGTAAAATGAAAACACATGTCTAATCTTAGACAAATCAATCAAACACTCAAATGAGATGACACAACGAATTTAGACAAATTTGTTGACTGGTCCTTGGGTAGCACTTTCTCTTCCAATCAAGGGAACTCTACCATTCTGGAAAATTGCTTTGTTAAGGAGGTATGTGTATCTCAAATTACATTTTTAAGGAAGTGTTTTTCTGTGAGTAGCCAGTGGGGACCAGGTAATGGATGGTGCATCTGCCAAATACTGTGACTCTAGAAAGTTCCATCAGGAGTATTTGCCAATATGGGGCACCCAAGTCCTTCAGGTCAAGGAAATATGTCAAATTTATTTTTGAAAAGACTTCAAAGCTTAGTATAGAGTGTTACATTATCAATTAATCACTTAGGTAATGAACTTAAGTTAGCCAATATAACCTACATTTAAAAAATAAATGAACTCTGTTAAAATACCCACACTCTATAACAGAAAGGAAGAAGAAATAAACATGCAAGACATGAATGAGGAGAGTCGTGTTTCCAGACTGACTGACTCTGGAAGTTTCCCATGCTAGGAAAAAGTTCCACTAAATTATGATAATGGCATTTCATATAATATTATCTTTCTATAGTTTCAAGGTTGGTTTGGATGTTCTATTTCTTCAGGCTACACAGGCACTTTAATTTTGCGACTGTCAAATATCTGTGTGATTTATCATCTGGCAGCTAAAACGTCAAGGATGTTGTCAAGGAAAATGTTCTATATTCTTTAAAACTGTATTTATAGTCAGAGTAGCATAAACACGGGGCATGCATTTATTCTTACTGACTTTCTTGTCAAAATATATTGGGCTGTTGTCAGGTGAGCAGTAATTGTATTGTCTGTGTTGTAAAATCAACCTGGGGCTGGAGCCAAGCTGCATTCTTCTATTACAGGTGTCACTGCTGATAGTAAACAATTTTGAAATTGAAAATTATGGGCGATATGATTAATGAAGTAAATGATGCAACCTCAGACAACTACAATACCTCTGTGAGACTGAACTGTTGTTTGATTATTAAATAAATTAATATTGTCAATCATAGCTGTAGAAATGTAACAGAATAAGAAACAAAATTCTAATGATTTCTTTCTCATTAAGAAGAGCAAATGTTCAGATAATGTTGTAGATAGAAACATTCTGGATGTTCCTTATTAATCAAGCATATTAGTCACAGATAATTTAAACAGCTGTACAAAAGGGTACCACTACCCACGTCCTGGGATACCAGCTGGGTAATGGTGGGCACTGGTTTACAACCCCATATAGAAAGTTAACCTAACTCCACTCAAATTGTTTCCTTTTTTGCACTTGGTTATTGAAAAAATGAGCAACTTAACACATGCATGTAACTTCAAACATAAGGATTATGATAAGCTTGTCATTGATCTCCAAGGAATCAGTCTTGGTAACGGGGGAGAAACCTGCTTTACCGAGATTTCTAACTTGGTCTCTTTCCACCTTTCTATTTTGCGATCTCAAAGAAGGAACAATTTTCTTAGCATTATAGGACCCGCCCTTCTTTACAGACCTGCATTCCCAGGACAGGAGACCTCAGTCTGATTGACACAGCAGAGCCTGTACATTAATGGATCAATGTGTGACTGAGAAGAAAAAAGTTTTAGCCATTTCCTGCTTACTAATGGGAGAAAACACTGACATTTATTGAGTTTTGTAAAACATAAAAATGAGTTTTATCATGCATATTGGAGATTTACAAAATGATGTTACACATAGATAGTCAAATGGTTATTATTGTGAAACAAATTAACATATCTCTCATCTCACAAAGTTACTTATTTTTCTTGTTAAAGGAGCCATGGAAAAATGTATTTAAGAAACACTTCACAGATAATACTTTAATAAATTCTTATGAAGGCTTCTTAATATGGGCATTTTCGTGACCATTCGCCAAATAAAGAAAACCCTGAGATTTGGAAAAGTTAAGATAATTTGTGTAAATTTTTCATATATTAGCAAATATTCAATAGAATTTAAAAATCACAGACTATCTTCTTTCAATGTCCTTTTGGTGAAATAATGACCATGTCTTAATATGAAAATATCTCTGGTTGGAGAAGAGATTAATTTGTACGTTGTCATCAAGGTACATTGATGCCAAGGATCAGTAATCACAGGAATGTTAGAATTATCTGGATCTTCCAAACCCATGGGGAGACCATTATAAGAGAAATCGCCAACCTCCCTTCCTTAGAAAATGAGGTGGAGAGGGCAGAATGCAGCCTGATGCTGGGAGTCTGGGGCAATGCAAGCATCGCACCTAAGCGTATCCAAACCTGGACAGCTGTGGACACATGCATGAGCCGTTTAACCTTCAGTTTTAATCATCCAACAAGAGATGATGTGAACATGTTTGTGGTGATGCCCTCCTTCACTGGACAGATCTCCCTGTCCGTTTGGGGAATTATGCACACTCAGACCCTCTTTTAGAATGGCGCTCTGGTCATTGGGGGCCAGTGCCCTTGCCAGGCAGTGGGAATGTGGATTGCTTTCACCTGGACTGGGTTGGCAGCCTCTGGTGATGAAATGATGCCTGTTTTGCATGTCAGTTGAATTGCAACTTCCATTTTGAGGCTGCCTTTTATGGAGATTTTTAAAAATATATTTTTAGTTGTAGATGGACGCAACACCTCCATTTTATTCATTTGATTCCCCTGTGGTGCTGAGGATGGAGCCCAGTGCCTTACACGTGCAAGGCAAGTGTTTCACCACTGAGCTACAACCCCAGCCCTAGAGATGTTTTTTGACAAAAACCCTCTAGCTAGCGGAAACTGGAAAAGGGACATTTAAAACACTCCACACCTTTGATCACAGCTGGATGGTAAATATCAGAATCGGTGACCTGCAGCTGAAAGACGTGGTCTTTCCTCACTAGTTATTCCCCTGAGCCATCCAGTCTCCCACAGGCCCAGGCTTGCCAGCCTCCCTGCACCCACAGGGGTCTGACTCCAAAGCAAGGTTAAAGAGTTTATTTTCTAACTACAGCTGGAAAGCAGAACATCACTCTATAAAACATCTCATCCATGAAGGGCAATCACAGTTCCACTCACTGGGAAAAAAAGAGCACAGGTACCTCATCACATAAGGAAGGCTTGTTGCATTTTGAAAGAAGAGTTATTTTTACCCTCTGGGGTCAGAGACCCGAACACCTAACTACAAGCAGCATTTATAAACTATTGAGTCTGCCTGTTAATTGACTGGACAGTCAAAATCGCATGTAGCCAGGAAAAATGTCAACTTTGATCTTCCCAGAACTGCTCTAGATGAAAATTAAGTGGAAAGCATTTTTTTTAAAAAATAAGAGTTAAGCCAATAGTGTAGGTTTAAAATGGAAAACGTTAAGGTGACAGGAGAAATGAAGAGGTATTTAAATAAATTTTGAAAGTGCACTGTATGCTGGGTACTATTATTGTTACATAGTTCTTTGAATTAAATTATTTTATTTAGTTTTTATAATAAACCTTTTTAACAGTTTACTTAACTGTTATAACACGAAGGTTTGCTTTGTTTTGACTTAAACTTCCTGTTTTGTAAATGGGGAAGGCGTTTCTGAAGGCAAAATAACTTGTGTCTCAGCTCCATGATTACAATGTGGCTGAGCTGGTGGCGCATGCCTGGAATCCAAGCGACTTGGGAGTCTGAGTCAGGAGGATCGCGAGTTCAAAGCCAGCCTCAGCAACTTAGCGAGGCCCTAAGCAACTCAGTGAGACCCTGTCTCTAAATAAAATACAAAATAGGGCTGGGGATGTGGTTCAGTGGCCGAGTGCCCCTGGGTTCAATCCCCAGTACCAAAAAAAAAAAAAAAAAAAAAAAACTTCAGAAATGACCATGGATAATGCGCTGTCCTACTCATATAAAACAAACT
>JAJEJO010004905.1:299889-370399 GCA_020662805.1 Glaucomys volans | reverse complement strand
CAATGTGGCTGAGCTGGGTTTTAGACCCTGACCTTTTTGACACTAAGATCTGCGAGTTTTCAGCTTTCAATGCAGTGAGGCTGTGTAGCTTGCTTCACGTGTTATAGAACCCCCAGAATGCCAAACATATAACAGAAAATAATAAGGTGTCATTCCACTCTTCACCAGCCTCATGGTCCGCAAAGACAGGTGAGCACCCCCATTGTCAGTAGCTTCCTTCAGGACTTGGGCTGGCTGTGACAAGGGAGTGAGGTGCCACTTACATCAGAACCTTCCAAAGAGAAGTCAAAGCTGCAGATACCTTATCTGCACACCAGATCTTTGATTTCAGATTCTCCAGAAGGGAAGCCCCTCTCCCTAAGTATAACAAGGTTTCCAGGTAATACTTAACTTTCCAATTTAATAATCACTTTTCCATTGAACACGAGAATGCTGTAAGCAGAGGAGGCAGATTCTCCTTATTTCCAGGGGAATAAACATCACTCACACTAGTACAAATGCTGGTACCCAAGCAGGAGACCTACAGGTTGGTTCAGTCTTCCAGAGGGTGACCATTTATGGCTGTTACTTAAAGGATCACAAAATATCTTTAAAATGTATTTATGTTTTTTGAAAAAGTCAAATCATCTTCGCATGATCTATCAAAATGTATAAACGCATTTTACTGTCATGTACAACAAATCAGAGCAAATAAAAAAATTTTAGAAAATCTTCCTCTTTGGCCAGCAAAGTAGTAAAACCCTCACACTATGGAGTTGTTACTGTCATGAAACTGTTGCTATTTTGCTGCTCTTGAAGGTTTTATTGCAAATGTGTTTTCTTTTCCATCAGATTTGTTAGTGGCACATTTGTTTTTGTTTTTGTTTTTTTTCCAAAATTTTTTTAATGATTTTTAAGACTATTTCCCCAACATGTTGCAAGGACTTAAATTAAATAGAGTAAATACAAAAACAATGTTAATTATATACACACATATATACACATATATGTATATATACAAAGATGTTTGCATTTCTCATTTGCTTGCTATTTAAAAACAATTTTATCACACCCATTTATATCCCTAAAGAACATATAACAGTATTCAATGTTTTTATATTATAAAATGCTATAAAATGGAATAATGCTCTTATTTCTTCTTGTACTTCCTTTTTTACCTTAACATATGTCCCGAAGATTCATTTGTTTTGGCTGTATAGCTTTTATTTTTACTGCCGTTCAGTATTTCAGGGTATGATTACAGATCTTTTGAACTCTTCTGTTGTAAATGGACAATTGGTTCTTGCTAGTTTTTATGTTATCTCTTTTATAAGCAGATGTTCAATCTTTCAGTATATTTATTTTGAGTTGTCATTTTCTTTTTAATTTGAAGAAATGCATGTATTCTAAGTATTGCTCCTCTATCAGTTATTAGTTCAATAAACATTTTTCTCCATTTATATTTTGTCTTTTCATTTTTCTCATGATATCTTATGTTAACAAATATTGTCAAATTTTTCCATCATAAATTGTATTTTTTCTGCCTTGTGTAAAGAATCATTGTAGGTAATAAGGCCAGGAAGACATTTCCCACTATTGGTTTCTAAATGTTTCGAGTATTGCTTATCACATTTAGTTTTAACTACTTGTAGTTGATTTCTGTGTATAGATTGTTCATTAATAGTTCAAAATTTTCCCACTGGTTTGCAATGTCCTCAGAGAAATCAAATATATACACATGAGTTCTGTGACTTCACTCAATTTATCTAACCCTATGCTAAAAGCATTATCTTCAGCGATAGAACTTTGTAATAATTATTGATAACTAAGGCCAAGTTAAGATGTCAAGTGCTTAAGAAAATATGTAGCATAAAATACATGCTGTATAAATCCTCCTCCTCCTCCTCCTCCTCCTCCTCCTCCTCCTTCTCCTTCTTCTTGAATGTCTTGGTAGTTTTTTTTTTTTTTTTTTTTTTCATTTGTTTGTTTTGTTGTTTTGGTACTAGAGATTGAGACCAGGGATGCTTTACCACTGAATCACATCCTCAGCCCTTTCTTATATTTTATTCTGAGATATTCTCCTACTAAGTTGTTGAGGCTGGCCTTAAACTGGTGATTTGCCTGTCCCAGCCTTCCCAGTTGCTAGAACTATGGAAACATATCACCATGCCTGGTTTTACTGGCTTTTGAACACCCATGAAATGTATAATTCCTTGATTCTTTCAGACTTCCTTTGCATTTAATCAGAATATATGTGATTAATGTTATTTTCCTCAATCCTTATATTTTTATTTTTTATCTTTAATATGTTTATTTTATTTTTAACTTATTTTTTGAGCCTCACTGCATTGTCATTTTATATCGGGACAACATAAAATGGGTAACAATGTTTATAGCAGCTCAACTCACAGTAGCTAGACTGTGGAACCAAATTAAATGCCCTTCAATAGATGAATGGATAAAGAAGCTGTGGTATATATACACAATGGAATATTACTCAGCCATAAAGAAGAATAATATTATGGCATTTGCAGATAATGGATGGAATTGGAGATTATTATGCTAAGAGAAATAAGCCAATCCCCAAAAAACAAAGGCCGAATGTTTTCCCTTGATAAGTGGATGATGATATAGGATCTGGTTGGGGGCATTAGGGGTGAGAGAGGAATGGAGGATCTTTAGATTATGTAGAGGAAAATGAGGGGGGTGGGAAAAATGGTGGAATGAGACAGACATTATTACCCTATGTATATGTATAATTAACAATAATGATATGAATGATATGATTTTTGGGATTGGCTTATTGCACTTAGCATGATAATCTCCAACTCCATCCATTTATCTGCCAATGCCATAATATTATTTTTCTTTATGGCTGAGTAGTATTCCATTGTGTATATATACCCCATCTTCTTTATCCATTCAGTTATTGAAGGGTATCTAGGTTGGTTCCACAGTCTAGCATGACTTCTAGTTTCTTGACAATAACAATGATAAAAACAATGAATATTGTATGTACTGTATGAGTAATGGATAATTATTCATATGTATATTTACATAATATATTTTATATATTATATTATATTATATAATTGGTGTAAATGTAGACAAGATGCTTCTGCATGCATTCAGTTGGAACCATTTGCACTATTATTACTTAAGTTTGTTATCTGCCTAATTTAGGCATTTTCAATTTTTCTCATTGACATTCACACCAACTAAGATTAAATTTTGTTTCCTTAAAAGACTGACCTTTATTGTAACCAAAATATATATTATGAAATATTTAAATAAGAAACTACAGTACAGTTTTAGAATACAGTGAAACTTTACTGGGATTATTTTCTTTCTATCTGGATTATTAATATCATTAAAGAAAATTACCAACTATGCAAAGATTAAGCACCATTGTCTCATGAATGGCATTACGGAGTTTACTGGATTTGACAGACATTCTCACAGTGAATATGCAATACAGAGACTTTACGTCTATATTAAATTTAGGCCAGGATGCATTTCCATAGAAAATACATTTGGCAAATAAAGAGAGACAGTTTTAGGTTGGAGGACATCAGGAAAAAGAACATGGCTAACTAAGAATTATCTTGGATATTAATATAGAGAAACAGAAAGTAAGGACAGGTATTAGTTCCTCTCTAACCAATTTTGTAAGAGTATTTTGTATTGAGGAGAGACTGCACAGGTTTCATATCTCTCTAGAAGAGATGTCCAGGTAATCAAGACAACTGGTATTTTCCACCCTCTCATCATCTCAGCATTATGCTGGGCAAACTGTGTTGTGGTAACATACAGCCCTGAATCCCAGTGCCTAAAAGCACCTCGCTTCACTTCTCATTCACTCTGTGTCCACCGTAGTTGGCAGGTAGCTCCCCTCCATATCACCCACATTCTTTTTGGGGACCCAGGGATGCAGACACTTCACTGTCTGGTTCTTCACCAGATGCCGTAACACAGGGGAAGTGTGAACTGAGGGTCCTGCATTGGAAACAGCATGCTTGGCCCAAAGTTATAAAGGTATTCCCCCCTCCCAACCCCTTTGTCCAGAATTGGTTATGTAGCCCTGCAAACAATAAATAATAAGATTAGAAATGTTGCCATGTGTTTGGAAGGAGCAAGATGGAATATGGTGCAACTCTAGTCCCCATGACAACACCTAACCCTTTGTATTGACTTCTAAGAACCCAGGGCCACTGAATCATGATGAAACTATTAGGTGAAAAAAAATGTTCATTTTTTTAATTTTTATTTTTACAGACTTCATTTTGGTTCATTGTACACAAATGGGGTACAACTATTCATTTTTATGGTCATATACAATGTAGATTAACACCATTCATGCAATCATACATGTACATAGGGTAATGATGTCTGTCTCAATCTACAATCTTTCCTTCCCCAAACCCCTGCAACCCCATTTTCCTCTACATAATCTACAGTTCCTCCATTCTTCTCTTGCTCCCCTGCCATGCCCCCTCATTATGTATCATCATCCACTTATCAGAGAAAACATTTGGCCTTTGGTTTCTTGGGCTTGGCTTATTTCACTTAGCATGATATTCTCCAACTCCATCCATTTACCAGCAAATGCCATAGTTTTATTCTTTATGACTGAGGAATATTCCATTATCTATATACCACAATTTATTTATCCATTCATCAACTGAAGGGCATCTAGGTTGGTTGCACAATCTAGCTCTTGTGAATTGAGCTGCTATAAACATTGATGTAGCTGTGTCACTGTAGTATGCTTATTTTAAGTCCTTTGTGTATAAACCAAGGAGTGGGATGATGAGGTCAAAAGGTGGGTCCTTTACAAGTTTTCTGAGGATTCTCCATACTGCTTTCCAGACCTGGAAACCATGATAGCCAACATGATAAATTAAGCCTAGATTTCCCGAGTGGCTGCACCAATTTTCAACTCCACCAGCAATGTACAAGTGTGCCTTTTCCCCCACATCCATGTCAAAATTTATTATTGCTTGTGTTCTTTTTTTTTTTTTTTTTTTTTTTTTGCAGTGCTGGGGATTGAACTCAGGACCTTGTGTACAAAGAAAGCACTCTACCAACTGAGCCATATCCCCAGCCCCTTGCTTGTCTTCTTGATAGTAGCCATTCTAATTGGAGTTAGATGAAATCTTAGGGTGGTTTTAATTTGCATTTTTTTAATTACTAGAGATGATGAGCACTTTTTCATATATATATATGTATATATATATATACACATATATATTGCCTGTATATCATCTAGTGTGAAGTGTCTGCTCAGTTCCTTAGTCCATTTATTGATTGAGTTCTTTGTATTTTTGGTGTAAGTTTTTTAGTTATAAATTTTGTTTATAATATTTTAACAGTGCCCTGTCTGATCAGTGCCCTGTCTGAAGTGTGTGTGGAAAAGATTTTTTCCCACTCTGCAGATTTTCTTTTCACTTTATTGATTGTTTCCTTAGCTGAGAAAAAACTTTAGTTTGAATCCACCTGATTTATTGATTCTTGCTTTTGTTTCTTGTGCTCTGGGGGTCTTGTTAAGGAAATCTGGTCCTAAGCCAACATGATAAACTAATCCTAGATTTCGGGCTAGTTTTTCTTCTATTGGTGCAGGGTCTCAGGTCTTATTCCTAGATCCTTAATCCATTTTGAGTTGAGATCTGTACAGGGTGAGAGATAGGGTTTTAATTTCATTTCACTGCATATAGATTTCCAGTTTTCCCAGCACCATTTGTTGAAGAGGCTGTCTTTTCTCCATTGTATGTTTTTGCACCTTTGTCCAGTAAGAGATAACTGTACTTATGTGGGTTTGTCTCTGTGTCTTCTATTCTGTACCATTGGTCTACCTGTCTATTCTGGTGCCAATACCATGCTGTTTTTGTTACTATTGCTCTATAGAAGAATTTAAGGTCTGGTATTGTGATACCTTCTGTATCATTCTTCCTGCCCAGGATTGTTTTAGCTATTCTGGGTCTTATGTTCTTCCAGATGGATTTCATGATTGCTTTCTCTGTTTCTATGAGGTACATCATTGGGATTTTATTTGGAAATGCATTGAATTTGTATAACGCTTCTGTTAGTATAGCCATTTTGACAATATAAATTCTGCCTATCCAAAAGCATGGGAGATCTTTCCTTCTTCTAAAATTTTCTATAGTTTCTTTCTTTAGTGTTCTGTAGTTGTCATTGTAGAGGTCTTTCACCACTTTTGTTAGATTGACTCCCAAGTATTTTATTTTATTTGAGGCTATTGGGAATGGGGTAGTTCTCCTAATTTTTCTTTCAGAAAATTCATCACTTGTGAATAGAAATGCATTAGATTTATGAGTGTTGATTTTATATCCTGCTACTTTGCTGAATTAATTTATGAGTTCTAGAAGAGGAGGAGAGAAAAATCTCAAATTACTAAAATTCATGATAAAAAGGAAATATCATGACAGACACTATTGAAATATCAACATAACTAGAAGCTATTTTGAAAATCTGTACTCGAACAAAATAGAAAATCTTGAAGATATCAACAGGTTTCTAGAGACACATGATCCACCCAAATTGAATCTGGAGGACATACACAATTTAAACAGATCAATTTCAAGCACCAAAATAGAAGAAACCATCAAAAGCCTACCAAACAAGAAAATTCAGGGACCAGATGGATTTTCAACCAAGTTCTACAAGACCTTCAAAGAATAACTCATTCCAATATTCCTCCAAGTATTCCATGAAATAGAGGAGGAGGGAACCCTTCCGAACTCATTTTATGAAGCAAATATCATCCTCATACCAAAACCAGACAAAAACACATCAAGGAAAGAAAACTTCAGACCAATATCCCTAATAAAAATTGATGAAAAAATTCTTAACAAAATTCTAGCAAATCACATACAAAAACATATTAAAAAGATAGTGCACCATGTTCCAGTGGGTTTCCTCCCAGGGATGCCACGTTGGTTCAACATCCAGAAACCAATAAATGTAATTCACCACATCAACAGGCTTCAAGTTAAGAATCATGATTATTTCAACAGATTCAGAAAAGGCATTTGACAAAACACAGCACCCCTTCATGCTCAAAACACTAGAAAAAATAGAGAAAGTAGGAACATACCTCAACATTGTAAAGGCTATCTATGCTAAGCCCACAGTTAACATCATTCTAAATGGAGAAAAATTGAAAGCATTCTCCCTAAAAACCGGAACAAGACAGGGATGCCCACTTTAACCACTTCTATTCAGCATCATGTTTGAAATACTAGCCAGAGCAATTAGACAGACCAAAGAAATTAAAGGAATATGAATAGGAAAAGAAGAACTCAAGCTGTCACTATTTGCTGATGACATGATTCTACATTTAGAGGATCCAAAAAATGCCACCAGGAAACTTTTAGAACTAATAAATGAATTCAGCAAAATAGCAGGACATAAAATCAACACTCATAAATCTAATGCATTTCGATTTATAAGTGATGAATCCTATGAAAGAGAAATTAGGAAAACTACTCCATTAACAATATCTTCAAAAAAAAAAAAAAAAACACCTGGAAATCATCTAACAAAAGAGGTGAAAGACCTCTACAATGAAAACTACAAAACACTAAAGAAAGAAATTACAGAAAACCTTAGAAGAAGGAAAGATATTCCTTGTTCTTGGATAGGCATAACTAATATTATCAAAATGGCCATACTACCAAAAGCACTATACAGATTTAATGCAATTCCAATTAAAATCCTAATAGAAATAGGGAAAGCAATCATGCAATTCATCTGGAAAATGTTGTTTGATTGATTAAACTTTCTATAAGATCAAATTTCCAGACTATCAGTTTCAAAATTCTTTTTCTCATGCTAAAGGTTTAATAAAGAAAAAAGGTGTTTATCATGCAGGATAGGAATATAACAAATACCCAAATGAAAATAGGCGAACCTGAGAATCCTTGAAACAAAATTAATACAAACAATGCAATAGAGAGCAAAGGTCCATGGATACGTATATGGACTTGGTGGCAAATTGATGAACCAGACTTCCATGAGAGAACAAAGCCACATGACCTGGCCCTCATTGCCAAAAAGTTGTTATTTTAAAAGATATTTAAGTAGGAGTTATGGTTGTTTCTACAATAGCATATTTAGTAGTTGGGTTAAGGATTTTATTCTCCACAAATAATCACCGTATATTTTGTGTATCAAATATCATGTTTATTTGTCTAAATACAGAAGTCAAGTATGACAGACTTTCAATGGTATGGCAATGAAAAATTCCTTTCACAAATTTTATTCAACGAGCACTGAAAAACATATTATATAGTCCTTGTTTTAAATAAATTTACTTGTGCATTTGAAATGAAAAAATGTACATGAACATATATATCTTTACTACTCTTTTTTAGTGTAGGAAAATAATTTTATAATTTATATCCATTCATCTGCATAGAGAGAGAGTAAGAGAAGGAGAATGGAGAAAAAGGAAGAGAAGATAAAAAGGTCAGAAAAAAACAATACCAAGGTTGTGGATGTAATAATTTATAATTCCTCACTCTAGCTAATATTTTGGCCTTGTAAAGCTAATATTTTAAATATCTATTTTCTTCTTTTTAAAGTGAGTAATCATGAAACTCAGGCAGGACACAATGTATATAGGTGTTGTTTATCAAAGCACCTTGCAAAAATTAACTTATAGCAACCGTCTATCAAAGTGGATTATTGGACAAGGATCAATTAGCCAGATTTGCCTTTGACACATAACAGGAATGTCAGCTAGGAGTGTGATGTGTCAGAAATTAAACCCAATCATGAAAATGGCTTGCTTGCTGACTTTGTTGGAGAATCTTGGCACTCCTCCCAGGTTCCCCAGTCTGTCTGGACTTCTTTTCTGGGTGGAATGGGAAATATTGCTTAGAATTAGGTTTGTTAATCAATGGCTTTCACATTTATGCTTTAGCGCTCGTGAGTGTTGTATGGATCAACTCAGCGAATAGGTCTTTTTAAAAATTCTCAGCTCTCTATTGCAAAACTAGACAATTAACTGAAGCAACATCATTTTTGTTCCTCTTATCAGTTTGAATTTGAAAAACAGCTTGTTATTTGAGTTACATTCTGAATTTTCTGCCTCAATTCTAAAGTAGCACAAAATTATTGCTGAAAGATAGTATGTCCAAATTGAGAGTGAAAAATCAATATCTGTATGACATATAAGCTATACAGGGCCTGATTCCAAGTTATCATTAAATAAATACGTTTCCTAGAAAGGGTGACATTTGATAAAAGCCTTGAAATACAAAATATGAAGACAATTTCTCTATAGAGTACTTCAATATTGATGGAGGCAGGAAATTTTTGGAAATTACTTACAATTCATTGTGGACAGGAGGTAAAGTTAGAAAATAGAAAAGAATAGATAAAATACTTGGTGGAGTTCTGTGTTCAGATGTTTGTTTTGTATGGGAATGGTAACAGGGAGCCAAAGAAGACTCTGGAAAAAGATTAAACTTGATTTAAACTGTTCGTGATGATTTGTGTATTCCTAAACGGGCAGAGTTTTGGCTGAATGAATGTAGGCTTATGTGCCTCTTATTTATGGGTCTACGCCTGTTGTATGTCTTAGAGCCAGTCACCTATTAGGATATCAAGGAGCTTTTGTTGAACATTGGGTAAGGAAGCAGAGCCTAATGAGTCTGTGGAAGATGGGTCAACAGGGAGGTGGGAATTGATAATTTTCATGATGTACATGAAAACACTGTGAAATATAGACCATCGTTTACAACCGTGTTAAGTGTGGCAGCTCCGAGTCACAGCAGGTTATTTAACTTAAGTAAATTAAGCAGTGTTTAAAATTCTACTTCTCAGCCACACAAAGCAACTCTAAGTGCTCCATGGCCACAGGTGGCTAGCGTTTCTGTGACCTCAGTGACTGGATGAGCCAGCCCTCCGCTAAGGGAGCCCACGGCTGGTACCAACCTCTTGCTGAATGCACCATACCTTTGAAAACTCACCAAATTTCTGGAGTAAACAGTGGAGCGAAATGAAAGCATGTTGGATATCCATAAAAGACAGAGAGTGATGAGAAGAGTCCCTTTTGCAAAATGACATTTAAAACAGATGCAAACAAAATGAGGTTGGTTCAATGTGGATTAAGGATGAGCTTTTAGGGTGGACAGGGTGCCTGTGAATATCTCCTCTTACATCCTTCTTGTGGTACATGGAAAGGTACCTGTTTATATGCTGAAGATTGGGAAGAGATAACAGTTTCACTTCAGATGATGCCAGGAAGTGATTACAAAGGAGGAAACCTCAGTTACACTGTTATGCATTGATAGGAAAAAATAGGTCATAGAAAATATTGAGATAGCCTAAGTAATTTGGATTTTTCTACTTTTACCAATTTTCTTGTTATTTTAGAAAAGTAGTTCAATGAAGGATAGAATTTTTAAAAATTATAGATACACTTGTGTGTATAATCTGTTTTATTCGTATGTGTATATATATATATGTGTGTATGTATATATATATATATGCATATATATGTATATATATAGTTGTTATTGATGGTGGTAATTTGGCCTGGGATTGGTGGAGGGTAGATTGTACTTTCTCCTCAAGGATTTGGATACTGAAATCAAATCACTCCAAGGATATGTCTACATTTCAGCAAGATTATATTTTGGAAGAGTATAAGGTAGAAGGCTGAATTGTTTTAATTAATTTTTTATTTGCTCTAATTAGTTGTAAATTGCAGTAGAATGAATTTATACATTTTGATATACATAAATGGATGTAATTTCTCATTTTTCTGATTGCACATATTGTAGGATCACATCCGTCATGCAGTCATATATGTTTAAGAGGTAATAATGTCTGTTTCACTCTATCCTTCCTACCCCCATACACCTTCCCCTCCCTTCACTCCCCTCTACTTAATATAAAATAACTCTGTTCTTCCCAAGTACACCCCTTATTATGAATTAGCATCCACCATATCAGAGAAAACATTCAGCCTTTGGTTTGGGGGGTTTAACTTATTTCACTTAGCATGATATTCTCCAGCTCCATCCATTTACCAGCAAGTGCCACAATTCCATTCTTCTTTAAAACTGAGTAATGGTCCATTGTGTGTGTGTGTGTGTGTGTGTGTGTGTGTGTGTGTGGTGTGTGTATACCTACTGATTTTAAGTCCTTTGGGTATAAACTGAGGACTGGGATAGCTGGGTCGAATGTTGGATCCATTCCAAGTTTTCTGAAGAATCACCATACTGCTTTCGAGAGTGGCTGCACCAATTTGCAACTCTACCAGCAATGTATCAGCGTGCCTTTTTCCCCATATCCACACGAACATCTATTATTGCTTGTATTCTTGATAATAGGTATTCAAATTGGATTGAGATGAAATCTTAGAGTAGTTTTGATTTGCATTTCTCTAATTGCTAGAGATGTTGAATATTTTTTCATATATTTGTTGATCGATCAAACTATACTATAGAGCTATAGTAATAAAAGCAACATGGTATTGGAACCGAAATATACTTGTAGACCAGTGGTACAGAATATAAGACACAGACAAACACACATAAATGCATGTATCTCATACAAGACAAAGGTGCCAAAAACATTCACTGGAGAAACGATAGCCTATTCAGCAAACGGTGCTGTGAAAAATGGAAAGCCACATGTAACAAAATGAAATTAAACCTTTATCTCTCACCCTGCATGAAACTCAACTCAAAGTGGATCAAAGACTTCAGCACTAGAACAGAGACCCTGCACCTACTAGAAGAAAAAGTAGACCCAAATCTTCACCGTGTTGGCCTAGGATCTGATTTTCTTCACAAGACTCCTAAAGCACAAGATTTTAAATTAAGAATTAATAAGTGGGAAAAAAGAATTAATAAGTGGAATGGATTCAAGCTAAAAAGCTTCTTCTCAGCAAAAGAAACAATCAATAATGTGAAGAGAGAGCCTACAGAGTGGGAGAAAATCTTTACCATCCGCACTTCAGATAAAGCATTGATATCTAGGATATAAAAGGAACTCAAAAACTTAATAAAAAAACAAATAATCCAATCAATAAAGGGCTAAGGAACCGAATAGACACTTCACAGAAGAAGAAAAACAACCGACCAACAAATATATGAAGACTGCAATTTGATAATGTATACATGAAGTTTGGAGAAGAAACGGGGAGGTAGAAGGCAGCATGAGTCCAGGTATGCTGATTTCAAAACTAGTGCAGTCCCACCTTTTATGGCCCCTTCTAATGCATGTAAAAAATATTGAAATGCTAGTGTTAGTTCCAAATTATATTTCCCAGACTACTTGCAATCCAAATCTTCAGCATTTCAGAATTGCCTTGCACCTAATTTGTTAACAAATATCTCCATTCTTTTCTCTGTAATGGAAAAAAACAAAACAAAACAAAAAAACAAAAAACAGAGCACATCGCTTTGCAAAACATGTAATTGGAAGAGCAATTTTGAAATAAAAAAATCATAAACAGGTTCTAAGTGGTACATGCAGTCTGGAAGGGTAACCAGAGGGATTTTCCAGCTGTTCTGATTGTTAAGATTACATTTCCCTTATCACTTTCAGAGATTGATAGACACCTAACTATTTTATGTTCACTGCCATTTAGGACTCAGAAGGTACAATTCAATTTCTCAGCATAGAAAATCTTAATACACGATATAATCCATTTCTTTATTGAATGAGCAGTTCTTTGGTTCCTCTGTGCAGTGTGGCAGGGTAATTGAAAATCCACACACCCAATAATGGGCAGAAAGATAAGAATCCTAAGCATGAAATCTCAGTCCCAAGGCTATGCTGCCTGGTTTGATTCATCACAGTGCTGGAGTGTCGGAGGAATCTGGGTATCACGCAGCCCCTGCTGCCTCCTAGCCGGGGTGCCTTAGATCACTTCTCCTCTTTGCTAAGACTCAGACTCTGCATCTGTAAAACGGTGTTAGTTTTAGTTCTTCCCTCAGTGTGTTCCTGGTGAAGTGAAGGAGGAAAATTCACAGCCAGCATTGTGACAGCCCACAGAAAGGACTCTGTAAATAGCTATTGTTGTGCACTTTTATGTGAAAACCCAAACAGGAGTAGTGAAAACTGATTTGATGCCTATTTCTTTTAAAATATTGTTCTTTTACTTTTTTTTATGGGTTTAATAGGCCTTGACATCACCTGGACCCCCTTCATCAGTCCACAGGGAAGAAAATATGACACAAATCTTATTATTCATTGGATTTCATTTTTTTTTAGAAACAGTGGTCAAAAAGATAGTGGACATGTGATTCAGGTAAAATACATATAAATCCTTCAAAAAATGAGATAATATGTATCTGTCTTTCACCAAGGACTTCTGAGATGGAAGTTTGGAAACGAGGGGCTGTATCAAACATCTGCATTGCTTCCTGAAGGTAGTGTAGATTCAGAATTCTTTTAAAAATGGCTAAGAAACAGAGGAAGACAGAGGACCTCAATGGAGTTGAACTCGACTTTCAGTTCTGGAACCCTAACTCACTTTAGTTCTTCTCACTCTTCATCTCGAGTATGTGAATGAATGAAGCTCCCTTTTGGCTTAAGATATCACAGGTTCCTCTCCTTGCAAATGAGACAGTCTGAACCCATGCAAATCCTGACACCAGCAGTGGTCTTAATGGCATTTACTACAGTGCGGGGCTCTTCATGTCGTCACAGGGAAGCCTTTAGTGTTTGGAGTTATTGTCGAATTGTAACAAAGCTAAACTGTTATTTGCATCTTTGAACTTGAAAAACATAACATCCAAAATTGAAACTTTAATGAGTTTGGCTCAAAATCAAACAAGAGACTGGGGCATTTTTGTGAACTTACTAGCAGTAGCAAGAATGCAAACAAAGGGACACACTCTAGTTAGATTTCCATCTATTTGAAAGTGTACAGAAAGGACATGAAGCTTTAAAGGAGGAACCTTTCAAGTCTGCAGAAAACCATCCCCAAATGGCTGAATGTCAGGTTATTCATGGGACTTCCATAATTATAAATTTAAATATGGCCGAATGATCTCTCTGATAAGTGGATGATGATACATAATGCGGGGTGGGAGGGAGGCAAGAATGGAGGAAGGATGGATTGCATAGGGAAAAAAGGGGGATGGGATCGGGGAGGGGGGTAAGAATAATAACACAATGAGACAAATATCATTACCCTATGTACATGTGTGATTACACAAATGGTGTGACTATTTTATGTACAACCAGAGAAACAACAGCTGTAATCCACTTGTGTGCAATGAATCAAAATAAAAAAAGAGAACTTAAAAAAAAAATTTAAACACTCCTTTCTCAGTGAATTCTGGGTAGGAAAATGGGAGACATGGAATAGGGAACAGAGAACATATGCTGACTCTGACCATGTGAGCTTTCTGCAGACTGTTTATCAGTTATGTCTGCCCTGCTACCTTTCCTGACTATTCCTGAGATGAGCCCTGTCCATGGGGAGTCAGCTGGACAGGGGGTTTAGTCCAGCCATATTATGCAGCTGGTTTTACATAGGCCAAGATGGAAGGGCACCATGACACTGTGAGGGGTAATTGTAAATGACTATATTCTTGCAGAGCATTGTCTAGAAGAATGACCACAAGAAATTCAGCTGTCTCCATTCCTCCCAGTATCCCTTTCCTTAGGATTACCTGTGATTCCAACGGCGCTTCCATTCCCCAAACTGAGCTCAATCATGTGCAAGGAGGTGTCCAGCACAAGGCAATGCCAACTCCCCAGCCAGAGCTGCAGCTCCAGTGGTGGCAGATGTGCCCTGAAATCCAGAGTTTATTTCCTTGGCTGGACTGGTAAATTTAAAGAGTCTCTCAGATTGCTGATTTCTTTTTCTATGACATTAATTTCTTTTGTGACATTAAGTCAAGTGGTGGACCCTCTGATTTCTGCTTGACAGGTAGGTGGGTCACTTGGTGGTAGTAACTCCCTATTTTGGTCCCTAAAATGCTTTTTTTTTTTTTTTGAAGAGGTGATCCAATACAGTGATATACATGGTGTATGTAGTGTGTTTGCATGATGAATATACTGTAAAATGTGGTTCCTGCCAATCTTTGTTTGATCATTGAAACTACAAGAATTTTTTTCAAAATAAGTTTGTCTTTTTTAATATAATTGCATAAATACTAATCATCTCCAATGAATTACTAGCATCTGCTACCTTAAGGTCCCAACAAGTATGAATGGCAAAATATTAGCATGTAAAACATTTACCTACCTTACAAAGAAGTATTTAAGAATAAATTTATGTGCAACCTAGGCTCACATAATTCCCAAGGTGGTAGGGAAGCCATGCCTTGGAATGAGGCCAAGGCTCCAGGAGAAGAAACTCAAGCTTGGCTGGAGGAATTCAGGTAAGGAAAGAGGCATGTAGGACTTCCAGGCTTAAGGATGCCAAGTGGGAGGAAACTGTGAGGTTCCCTGTGTTGAAGGAGCAGCCCTGATGAGGTCCTGCTGACTTCTGCTCACCCTCTCCAGGTAAGAGCTAAATCTTTTCCTATTTCAAAGTCTCTCAGAGAAAAATAGAGGGAGAGAAACCTATCATTTTTCTCATTACTTAGAATGATATTTTATTATTAGTTTTGTCATCACACCAGTGTAGATAAGACCTTACATATCTAATACAGTGTGTTACACCTCTGCAAATGGGAAAATAAATAATTTTAACACTTCTAGACCAATGTGGCTGTTAATTTCTATACAATGCCTACCCAACATGGTAAACTGGGATACTTTTTTCTAAGTTGACAGTACAACTAAAGTTTACAAAAATTCAACATATATATATATATATAATGCTTTATATGTATTATATATATATACATCTTATATATATATAATACATATAAAGCATTAATTTCTAGGATATAAAAGGAAGTCAAAAAACTTAACAAAAAACCAAACGTCATTCAGATTCAGGTATATATTTATATAAAAGACCAATAAGAGCAGTATGTTATCATCAAATGCAGCAAACAGCTTTTCCAGATTCTGTGGTCATCTGAACAAAATTATAGAGACATCCAACCCACTCCATTGAAAATGGGGGTAAAGTAAAAAAAGCAAAAACAAAACAAACCCAAGAAAACAGCAAAGTGTTGTTACTATTGTGATACCTGGCACCATTTTTTTATTAACTTTTCCCAATCATCTGAAAAGAGAACATTCTAGAGTCAACGTCATTAAAAACAGCTCTGACAAAGCATGGTCACTTCTTCATATGATAACGCAGGCACAAGAGGCCTTGCATTCACAGAGGGTGGGACAGCACTGGCCTTCATCTCTAATACTAGAGGAAACAATTGAAAAGGCAATTATTTGAGACTTGTTTCTACTTTTCCAGCCCAGGGCCCAAAGGATGGCATGACACAGCTCTTCCTTAGCATTTCCTTTCATGGGTGGGATAGTTCCAAGTACTCACTCTCTTCATGAACATCAACTAAAAATTGTTTTCTTTAAATGCCAGAAAAAACAAAAACAAAAACAAAACAGCCATGGATTCATACACAGGGGACCAACCAAAGGCAAGCAAGACTCAACCCAACCAGCATTTTACCAAATCTGTCCTGCTTGAATGGTGAGCGTCCCATGGAAGAAAGGAGATGCCAAGCAGTGCTTTTGAAGCTTCAGACCACAATCCAAACAGCACCATTCCCAACAGAGGCAGTGTCAAACACTGCTCGTTCAGATATGCTCACGATGCTGCCGTTGATAGTTAATCATCTGCTCCCTCATTCGGGAGGAAGGGGAGATCAGTTACTACTGTGCTTTGTATTCAACTCGATCATCATGTTACAAAGATAGCAAGCTGCCATAATAAAAAATAAGACTCCTCTCTCCAGCACCACTTACCTTCAGCTCTTCACTTCCAAGCCTGCACACACCATAGCTATATCCAAAGAACATGAGGAAACAGAAAGCACGTGTTCTACTGGCCTGGTCTACATTATATGCACTTAAGGAATATGTGCACATATCCACATATAGATTCTAACTGAAGATGCACATCCCTCTGCTGAGCCAATGTCATGCAGCAGGACCAAGCTTACAAAGCCGGTTTTAACTGGCGCAGCAGCTGGGTGTCAGAGCAAAGTCCTTCGATGTCCTTGTGCATCTCCAAGCTCTACCCAGGATAATGTCACAGACCATTTTAACCCAAGGGCTATTGGCATCATCTGACTTCATTCTGTTTCCCCTCCCCCTCCCTCAACACCCTGCAATAAGCCTTAGCCTTCAAGATTTCGTTTCTTCAGTTTTGATGACTTGAGCTTTGCTTGGTCCAGTTCTAACAGGTTTGGTGGCTATGGACAAGTAAGCCAACCCTTCAGAGACTAATCTTTGCTGGGACACAGCACAGCTTGATTGCAACCACAGGAACAATGTCTGAAATGGAATGAAAGACTTTGGAAGAGAGAGGCATTGATGTAAAACCAGGCACACTGCCATTTGGCAGGAGGAGCACCACACCAACATCTGGTCCTTTCGGGGTTACTTCAACATGTCCACACAGCCTGTCCAGCAAAATGAGCACGTGGTCTATCAGAAGCAGTTCCAGTGGGCCCTCGACACTGTGAGAATGACACGGCCATTCCTACAGTTTGCATCCGCGAAGAGACTCAGCCACAAGACATTTGGTCCTAGGTGCTGGTGAAGAAGAGAGCAGAGGTTCTTCAGTCCACAGGGTGGTTCTTCTCTGACAGCAACAGAGCAAATAGATAGGAGGCAAAACCCAGAAATTGGAAAGTGATTAAGTGAACCTCCTGAAACAGTGACCAACCCTCCTGGTGTCCATCAGGAAAAAGGAGAAGAAAAGCCGCTCCCTTCACCTACCATAGCCACCAAGCCTGTTAAAGACCTACCTACCATTTTAACCAGCCAATCTCAATGATGCTGCCCTTCGTAGCCACAAGGGTCAGTTTAGTGAACACCTACCTCATTCTTGGTTGGAAGATGGGTGCTGGAGAGGGATTCTTGACACATTCACACCTTCATCTCAGTTCTGTGACTTGGTGAGGTGTCATATTTCCTTCACTGAATGAAGGAGTCATAGGCTGGCCAAGGCAATGCCAAAGAACGTGGGTAGAGCCTGTCCTGGAAAAGTTCACGGTCAAGATCCCCAAGGTTGTAGACAGAGGCAGCTGAGGTCCCATCATGCTAAGTGGTTGATGAAGACACTTTTACACAAAGTATCATTTTTAGCATGCCTATCCCCATGACCCATAATTAGTAACTGATGTCTCTGGGTTTATTATTAACTTCATACATTTTCTAATCAATTTATAATCTCTAAATATGAGTTTGTTGATGAGATCATATCTCTGAGAAGTTTGGCAGAAGAAGATAAAAGGAAAGAAGATTGAAAACTGGGCTGATAACCTTTATGGGGCTGGCGTGGATTATCTTTTACAGTCTGGATGTCCCTAGGTGATCTGTAAAAAAGGAGTTCCAGAAGACTGCAGAGCAAAGAGATTAGATGCAGTGGAGATTATATTTCCTGAATGTTCAGGTTGGCAGAAGACAAGCCTACAGTGTGGTCATGATTCAAGTCTACTGCTGCTGATAGATCTAAGCTCAGTTGTTGCCTTGTCTCAGTTAAAATGAGTCATGCATCACCTTCAGGCAGACAGTGGTGTGAGGAGGAGCAGGGACAATAAACCCAATTTATGTGCACCCATTTCAGGTTTGAGTGTGCCTAAGTGCTGACCAAGGCTTCCTGGGGGGAGTAGAAAGGAAAAAGGAAAAAGGAAACAGATGAAGCTATTGCACTGTGGTAAACTTGATGATATTTTTCAACCCAGTGAAATTCTTAAAGTATGCCATGTGATTGTATCTGCCATTTATTAAGCAATTGCTACACATCATGCATTGTGTGTGCAACAATAATTCTATGAAGTAGATGTTTTTAATATCCATTTTAGATAAAAAGGGATTTCATGGTTAACACAATAATGAAAGTTTACACAATAAAAAACACAGAATTAGAGTGTGTTAGTTAGTTTTTCATTTCTATGACAAAATACCCGAGATAATAAACTTAAAACCTTTCCATGGTCACTTGGCCCTGCTGCTTTGGGCCTCTGACAGCGTAGTGCATGATGGCACAATGTGTGGCACAGATGGCCTGTAACATGGTAACTGGAAGCACAGAGACAGAAGGAGCAAGAGTTCCAAAATCCCCCAGGAGCATGCCCGGTGACCAACTCTTCCCAGCAGGCTCCATTCCTCCAAGTTCCCACCGGCTCCCTACAGGATCACAGGCTGCAGCCAAGGCTCTACCACCTGGGCCTTTGGGGGACATTTCAGATCCCAAGTACAACATATGCTTTAATGCCTTTTCCCTTTGACTTCAGGTAAGATTTAAGATAGAAGTGGAGCTGGGAAGACTGGCTGATGAACTGGATTTGATGCATGAAAGAATGAGAGAGGTGAACAATGACAGGGAGAGTCTTTGAGTTAAGCAGCTGCAGTTACTTTTTCCTGAGATGGAGGAAATTAAGAAGGTGTGTCTTAAAAGGGAATGGAGGCTGCTTGCTGCTGACTACCTTTCAGATGCCTACTAAATATTGACTTGAGATGGCGCATAGGAATTTTTCTCTAGGAATCGTGACTCAGAGGAAAAGTTCAGGGCTGTGGATCTAAATTTGCTGTCATCAGTTTTTAAATGTCACTGCTATCCAGGGGACTTTGTGCAGTGACAGAGAGAGGGAATGCTAATAGAGAAGGGCCAGAGGACTGAGCTTGGGGCCTGGTGTTTTGGAGGTCAAGAAGTATTAGGACTTGAAGTGTGTCACCCCTTCCAAATTCATACTGTGGAAATCCTATTCCCCAATGTGGTTGTATATGGACATAGGACCTTTGAAGAAGTAATTAAGATTAAATGAATTAATCAGGCAGGAGCCCTAATCTAGGAAAACTGGGATGCACACAAGAAGAGGAAGAGACACAGAGATTCATCCTCACAGTGGAAAGAACACAAGAGACCAAAGTAGAAAGATAGCTACCTGCAAGCCATGGAGTGAGGCCTCAGGAGAAACCAAACCTGCCAACACCTTGACTTTGCAAGTTTGGTCTCCATGACTGTGAGAAAAAAAAAATTATATTCTTTATCAAGTACCCAGCTTGTGGTATTCTGTCACAGCAGTCCCAAATGGATTAAGACACATTTTGTTATTTAAACATGAGTGATTAAATTTTAATTTGTAAATTTTAGGGCAGAAATCTATTTGTGGTAATATATTGTAGACAATGCTATATGATACATCACCCAAAATATAAGAGGTAAATCTTTATGAAATTTGGAAAGCCTTCTTTGGAAAGCCTTCTATGAAGCATGTTTTTCCTCCCCGCCCCCAACTTGGGAGGAAAAATCCATTTCTCTTTATTCCTTTTCTTGTTAGTATTTTTCTCAATATTCTTTTTATGCAAATATGCCTGGTTGAGATTTTGATGAACAATTAAGGCCAAACCTACATATTGGTGTCAAAGAGGTAATTTTTAAATCCCAGTGCTCAGCTTGGGGATTTGCAAACAAATCATCAAGCAGTACCTAAAATTACCTTTGCTGTCTGGAAAATGACCGTTAACTCATATGATGTACAGCAGTGACAACTGCTAATTATAGGGGAATATTTCAACTTAATGAAGGAAGAATGAAATTGGCATCCCAATCTCAATATCCTCCCAGCCCTGCTGGTTTGATGTCCTAATACCCTGGAGATTTTTTTTCTCTTGTTTCTAGGCAGAAGTAGTCCAATAAATATTTATTAGAAAACCCACCAGAAAGTTCATAAATTAAACATTTACAAACAACCTTTTCTGTAAGATTGGAATCTTATATTCATGCTTTCTTTTCTCTTGTCAGAGGAGGTACACAATCATTGACAAAAAGTCTGAAAAAATATAAAAGCAAACAGAAGCAAGTAAGTCCACCAGAAGTGCCCAGATCCTCAGATAAATGACTAGGGATGTGCTACTGTGTTCAAGTCCACTGGCAAAGAAACTCCATATTTTGGATATCTTCCTGATCCAAAAGCATAATAATGATGGCTGAAGTTTAAGAGAGAGCATTTAAGACCACATGACACATCATAAATTTCTTACAACATATTTGTGTAACAGAAATGCAAATCAATGGAAAACATGTGGAAAGCTGATGTTCTCGGGTTACAGGGACTCGAATTCCAGCAGCCCATGAGCATCTGCCAGTGTCATTTCAGAGAAGGAGAATGGGAGCTCCCTAGGAAGTGGCAGATCAGGGCTTAAAACTAGCACCCTAAGGTCACAGCTTGCAGTCTATGACCTTCAGGAGAGAGGCAAGAACAAGAGGCGTAGGTTTAATCTGAGATGCTCTTGGACTTTGTGGGACCCACAGCCCACTCTGCTACAGTCTTGAACAAAATTCCTTTTCCCAGAAATCTCAGAAATTGCTCTTGGGACTTAGCTGAGTGGATGAGGTTCACCCATATTATCCAGGGTAAATTCCTTCACTTCAAGTGAACAGAGAATAAATGTCCATCACAAAATAACTTTGCAACATAGAGTTCAGGGTCTGACCAAATAACTGGGCTCCAGAGTCTAGCCAAATTGACATAAAAATCAACCCCTTTTTGTGGCCTTCTAGTGGAAAGAGCATTTGGCTTAGAAAGAATTCCAGCATGGAAACAAAAGGTCCAAATCTGCTGTGCAAGGACCTGGGCAGAGGCAGGAGGAAGCAGGAAGCAGTAAGTCCGTGAGATATAGTATCAAATATATTTACCTATAGAGATACAAAGTTATCTATTATAGCTGACACATTTAGGCCAATAAGCACATGAAAAAATGTCAGGGTCACTAATTAACAGGGAAATTCAATTAAAAACTAAATGAAATATACCTCACACCCATATGGATGGCTACCATTAGAGTGAAGAAAATAACAAATAAACAAAAAGGTATTAAAATGCTTATAATGGTATAATTACTATGTAAAAATTACAAATAGAATTAGCATATGATCCAGTAATTCCACTTCTGAAGGTATATCCCAATGTATCAAAATAAGGTCTTGCAGATATATTCTTCTATTCATTTTCAAAGCAGCACCATTCACAGTAGCCCCAAACATGGAAGTAACCCAGGGGTCTATCAATGAATGAATGGGCAAGAAAACTGTGGTAAGTACATGCAATGGAATATTATACAGTCTTAGAAAGGAAGGAACGTCTGACAGGCTACACCATGGATAAACCCCAAGGACATATGGGAAGTGAAATAAGCCAGTCATAGGAAGACTAATAGTGTATGATCTATGTCGATGAGCACTTAGTCCAAATCACAGCACCAAACAGTAGAATGGTAGTTTCCAGGGGCTAGGGACTGCAGGGAACAACAATTCATTATTTAGCTATTCCAGAGTTTCAGTTTCAAGATATGGAGAGATTTATGCAGGTGGCTTCCTAGGGAATGGACCATTTGGAAGGTGTGGGAAGTGTAGAAGTGGACCCTAGTAGAAGGGAGTAGTGGGTGCTGGGGGCATGCTCTCGGGCCTCTGTCTTGTTTCTGGCTCCTTCCTCTCTACTTTTCTTTACTGCTGCCATGAAGTGAGCAGTTCTTCTCTGCCATGCTCTTCTGCCATGATGGCTCTGCCTTGAAACCAGTCCACCAGGGACTTCAACCTCTGAATCAGTGAGCCCAAATAAAGAAAGAAAAAAAAAAAGAATGGGATTGTTATTCATAATTATGCCAGAATGTAGGTTGGAACTTGGATGTTCTCAGTTGAACTCTGATGCTAGTTCACCTACATGATATTCTAACAAATGTTAGGTTTTCCTTCATCCAATGTGTCCCAATTAGGATAGCCAATGTACTGAAGGAAGCATTCTGGCACCAGCCACTGTCCTCAGAGTGTAGATGTTCTAAAATAATCCTGTATTACGACTGGAAGAATGTCCAGACCACTAGGAGAGATCCTGTTGCACCTTGAAAATCCATTTTATTCATGTGCAAGCAATTAGATTAATATACATTCATCGTAAAAGAAATTTGAGTGGACAAACTGAGAAGGATTTAGTGCATCTGATGTTGGTGCTTCTGTATCTTTTCTAAAACCCTAAGGAAGTCCTACTGTCTGCAGAATCATGCCTGTTCTCACCCTCTCTAGGTGCATTTCAGAAATGACCTTTCCATCAAAGTCCTTGTGTTTGTTGGAGCCATGAAAATACCCCTGACCAATGGTGTGTGTCCTTACAGAATTAATATGGAATTGTCAATGCACAATAATTCTGAAAAAAAGAGTCCTGGGTACAGAGTAGCAAGTTATTTGGTGAAACTGCTGAATAAACTTTAAAGACTCACAATATTCCTAAAAGACCTTGTAGCTTTAGTGGAAGAGTTTGAGGGGCAGAAATTTGCTCAGTTGTGTTTGCCACTCTATTTCCAAAGGCTCTGAGACAAAGAGAACAGAATTGGCTAGTTTGCAATCAGGAAAACAGAAAATAGAGAGTGTAGAGGTTCAGGTATTTGTAGATTTGAAAGAAGTAATTGCTTTTGATTCCAAAACAGTCAAAGACAATTAAATTCTTTGAGTAAAAAATTCAGATTAAGCCTCTGTGTAAAAGCAAGAATAAAATCAAGGGCAACATTTTCACAGCCATTGTTCATTCTTCGAAGGGCTATAGTGCAGCCCTATTTATCCTTTGAGTTGACCAGAGTAACTGTGGAGGAAGATATCAGAATGTGTTTATCTCATGGAAATAATGTAGGGTCCAGGTACCAGCAATTAGGTCCTGATAAGGAAAGTTAGAAGTCTTGGGAAGAAGTGTGGCTCAGACTATTGGAATGGGGTGCTGATTGGAATAAAATTGATTAAGTTTTTGAGAAAGCCATATTAGCAAAGAAAACAAGAACCTGGTTTAGATCTAACTGCTTTGCATGTTATGAACCTAGACGCTCATGTTTATGTTGAAGAGAACATTCTCAGACCCAGAAGAGATGGGGTGGCTCTGCGGATGGGCTGCTCAGACTTTCCAGTGCCCAGAGCACCTGGCTGGAGCTCCATTGGCTGCCCTCTGAAATCACCACCACGTGACCACTGAGGCCACACTTCCTGCAGGCCCCCTGCTTAGTGTCTGAGCAGCCAGGATGAGAGGTGGGCCTGGAGATGAGGCCCTCTCTGAGGGGTGACTGTGGCCCAAAGACTCACAGCTGTGCTTGTCACAGATTCTGTATGTCAACCTGTATTTGGGATGCTCCAGCCCTCCCTCCATCAATCTTTCCTCACTTATCCCCGCTGTCCTTCCCTTAGGGTCAGATCTGCCTCGTGATCTCCAGTTTCCCCAGGTCTCTGTAGACCCCCCTCATTTTTTCCCTCACACTCATTATCCCTAATGCATTTCTTGCATGTCTAATTCTCTCTTGGGATCTGCTTCTCAGAAATCTCAGAAAATGACAGAGGAAATGTTCTCCAAAGCCCTCCTCAGAGATGGTCTGCAAGGATAATAGGAAATAAAGGACTTCTATATGTTGGAAGCAAAGGACCACCAGAAACAATGGACTGAGAATCTCTTCTCATATGAAAAAAATTTCTTCCCACCCCTAGAAACTTAACTGTTTAACATCTCACATTGTTTTTCACTGTCTAAATAGAAACATTCCTTGAATACATCCTGTCTCTGACCCACAACTTTTTATAGGGTGATCTGGGGAAAAATGCATTGTCTTTTCAGTGCACAGTCCCTGGATCAAGAGAAGTGGGTTCAAACAAGAAGTATGCACTAAGTAGTTAGGAGGCAAGGCACAAGCAGTTATTTTAACAGAATTCAATAGAAAACATTGTTAACTAGGCATTCGGGAAATGAAAAGGTAGGAAGAGGACATTTAAGTATTGCACAGAGAGTAACTAAAGGAGACAGTGCCACCGCTGGGGTCTGTCATTGAGGGAAAGTTGGAATGACTGCAGAGCTGGGATTCAGCCCTGTGACTGGTGCACTTGGAGGAAAGCTCTAGAAACGAAGTGGAACCTCGGTGGGAACTCCAGGAAGCTGACACAGCTGTCACTGAAGGAGTGAGCCAAGACTCTTTGGGGAATTTTGAAAAATTACAAACCATCATCAGCTGTTTTTCCTGGAATAACCTCCACTGATGGATGGAAGGGTAGTACTGGAGTGATCCTGATTGGATTAAAAGGCAATTAGCAAGCATTATTTTCTAGTCTTTCCATCTTCTTCTAGAACCCCCTGATGGCAATGCCTGACAGGAAGTCAGCTGGTAAAAGGGAAAAGCATGGTTATCAGATTCTCACTGTCATGACGGGAAGTGCAGAGCAGTGAGATTCAAACTGCGAGGTAATAGCTGAGTAACGAGGACACCCCAAGGAAACACTGCCACGCGTCATGCACAGATGGAGCCTGGCTGGGTGCACTGCGTCCTGCCTGTCCCCTCAGGGAGGCTGTAGCAGTATTTCACTAGGAAGTGAAGAATGAAATCAGTATTTGTGATTGGAACGGGTAGACAGTGCTAATCTATAGGTTACCTACTGCTCATGGATCATTCTCCCCTAGTTTTTGAGCATGGGATTGGTTCATTTTCTAACCTCTCGTGCTCTTTAAAGCCACCGATCTGTTTCTGACTAATGAGTTGAATCTGGAACTGTCCATGCGTGACTTCTGGACTGTACACGTAATTCAGATGCAAGACTCCAAGGGCACCCTCTTTCCCTCTGCACTGCAGAACGACACCCCGAGTCTGAGACACCTATGGACATATTCTTGTCTAGCAATGCAATGAATTTACAAAATCTTTGTTTCCTTTAAAAACTGTTTATTTCTGTTCTATTTCTTTTCCCAGGAAGATTTGAGATGACTGATAAAGATGCAATGAGGGAAATGAAAGGTGAAATGGTGCTTTCTTTTTCACATGGCCCTCAGAATACCTTTAATAGTTTAAGGAAAGAAAAGTGCATTTAATATTTATATTTAGAATGCAAATACAATGTAACTGTTAGTGGCTCATTGTTAAGGCAGTCTGAAAACCTTGTCAAAATCCGAAAGCTCTAACCCGGCTGGGCATAAACAGCTGAATAATTCACCATTGAAAATAAACTAATATCCTCTTTAAAATGTAAAGTATACACATTTAAAGAAAGGATATGGTTATAGTTTCAAATCTGTGCCTTTTAAGCAGTACAGAAAGTAGAATAAAAGCTTTATTGCTAACCATCCTACAAAGTACCAAGTGGTCCTTGGAGGCCTTGTTTTCATGATGGTTTGCCAGGTGGTTTTTGAGCAAATATTATTGAAACCTTTCAAAGAGCCAGACTTCTAATTATCAGAATAACATCATACACCTTTCTTCATCATGCTACTTGAAATTTTTTAATTCTCACCACTTCTCAACCTTTTGGCTAAGATCAAGTGTATTTTTCAAGCCTCATAATCCATTTGAGTGCATGTAGAACTGACCTGTGGATATGTCTAAAGAAGAGAAGGCAGTGGCTTTTGGATAATCAGGAAAATCATATTTGTTTTTGGTTTGTGCTTAAATTATGGTCTCTGGGGCTGGGGCTGTAGCTCAGGGGCAGGGCACTTGCTTAGCATGTGTGACGAAGTGGGATCCATCCTCAGCAATACATAAAAATAACATAAACAAAATAAAAAGTATAAAAAATAAATAAATAAAAATTATAGTCTTTAAGTACCTAGACTGTGTATTGGCAAAATTAAATCATTGTTAAATATCTTTTTTTCAAAACTTCTCTGCACTCCTTTAAGTTCAGCCTGATTGAATGTCCCGGAATGAAGGTTTAAACATGATTCTATTTGAACATCAGGTCTCAAAGTCTGCACTCAGCTTGCCAAGTATTTCTCTTAATCAAGTTTTAAATCCTTTGGTGCAGTGTGGGTTGGATCCAGGAAAAACTGAGAAATGCACACCTGCATTGGCCAGAAGCTGGGAACGGACTGTCTGGTTTCTGCTTTTCAGAAGGTACAGTCATTACTTTGCCCAAGATCTGATTAGGTCAGGGGAATTAAAGGAGGTCACCTCTCACTCAAATCCTGGCACAGGGAAACAGGAGCTCCTCCATGGACACTCTCAGGTCGTGGTGACAGGGACAGGTACAGTTTCCAGGGCCTCCTCTCCACAGGTGTAAGAGCCTATATTCTCTAAGGTTTTGACTTTCTAGTTTGGAGAAAATAATGAGCTGGATTAATTTAAGATAAATTACTGAGGGCAAATAAGCCCAGGGCAGTTTGTGGCAGGAGCCCCTCTGGTGAAGGTGAGGATTAATTTGCCCACGGTATTACTTTACATTTGTAGAGATCTGTTAGATTTTTAAAAGGCATTTTGAATAGATTGTTTTCTTTTTTTCCTCTAGAACACAGGAAACATTATTATCACTATTTCATAGTGTGCATGACTCAAGCTCACAAGATTTGTTGGTGGAAGTGCAAGAAAAAATCCAGGTCTTCTGAGCTAGACACTGGTGCCCGCCCCACTCCCCTACGCTCAGGAGCTTCTATGCATTACACCTTGAATAGGCCTATAGTGCTGTATGGGCAGGTGGAACGTCCACTTCTATCACAGTATCACCATTAACCAGCATGATAGGTAATAATTATCCAGGCAATGACATAGACCATTTCTGTAGCTGTTCCCTTTAGACTCATCTTCTACCCTGGTATCTTTTTATTTGAGAGAGTCGCGCCTCCTCAGGTTGGATTTTCCTTCCATCTTGCTTGCCCTCACTCCTGCCTTAATCATGGTAGGGAAGATGCAGGTCTGGGCTCTCCATGATTCCTTTGGAGAGACAAGGACTAGATCGGTTTATCTCTTTCAAGCGTTCAGTCACTCACATCTTCCACAGTGGCACACAGTCAGGGACAATTATGTCCACTCCAGAAGCATAAAGCCAATATGCTATTCAGCTAACAAGGACTCTCCTCACTTTATCTCCACAAAGTCCCTTTTCCTAGAAGGAACGAGAAAGAAACTGCCCTGTTGAAACCTCTTTCCCATCTTCCTCTCAGGCCTGTTTCTACCCACCCCATTCCTCCACCCCATATTCCCACTTCCTGCCCCAGTAACAACAGAGAACTGCAGGTGTTCACGCCTAGCAGTGCATGGAGCTAATAAAGGCACTGTTGAATTCTGTGTGTGTCTAATTATGCTGACCTGTGTCACTCATGCCAGAGGGAAGGTCGTCAGATAGATGAGATTGGTGAATTGAAAATCTAGCAAATCTAAAACTCTGCCATATAGCTAAACATCCCAGAGATTAATCATTAGAAGTCTCTTCTCTAGAGAGAAGAACACATTATCATATGTACACTGCTACCTATATGTTCAAGCAGGAAAAGCATTATGGGTAATCACCTTCTGGCTGCGTAGTACATGCCGATCAACACAGTGGCCCTGAAGGAGATGGAGCTGCTGTAAAATCAGAATGAAGACCCAGAACTCTCCCTAACCATCTGACCTTCAGTCCTGTGAACATGGTGAATGTTGGTGTACATGAAGCCCACGGAGAACTGGAGTATAATTTGAACACTGAGAGTATTAGCATTTCAGTAACAAATGATATGCAGAGAAGGCTGGCTTGGAAATATGGGCTTTCAGGCTTCAGAGAACTCCCACTGTGACCCCAATGGTATGATCTTCCTTTCAAATGCCACCCTAGCCTTTGATTTGCCAACTTCGCTTTGACTTGGAGCCATATCAGTCCATAAAAGCATAAAGGTTAGCTTTCCATTGCAGGAGTGTGTGGAGGAAGTACAAGAGCAGAGCTGAAATCATAAAAGGAACACCAATATGTCATGGTATTGCTGAAACTTGAAGGTGCAAATTAATCAGAGCGCCCTTGCCCCCACCCCCAAGGGCTGCAGGAATAGGAGACAAAGGGAGGCTTGCCCTTCCTTTCCCAGATTGCTTGCCCTTTATGAGCCCCATGGTCGGAGTTCTTCAAATGCCACAAAGAGAAGGTTAGGGAGGCCTTCAGTTAAAATGCAAAATAGGTCCTACACCAGAGGTTTTTGATGGAAAAAGATTGAAATTAAGGAATGAAGAGGTTATCTTAAAAAATCTTTCAGAATGAGGCAAAGAGAGATCTCTCTCTTTTCAATAGAGAGAAGTGGAGCTTAATTTTGGAATTCTAAATTGTATGATTTATTTTCAGAATTTAAGATGATCTCTGGGACTCTACAGTGTGAAGTGGGATCTGACAATGGTAACATACCTCCCATCAGGTAAAAGATGGATGAAACAGTGAGAATAATGACGAGCAGTTTACAAATACAGTCATAAGTTAATTTACCATATGTTAATGTTGTGTTTTTAATGAATCTGTTAATATTGCATTTTTTAATGAATCATTGAATTACGTCAAATGAGAGGTCAGTATTTTAAGAAACATCAAAATAGACCTCTAATAACAAAGTTTGCAATTGTTAAATGATAATTAAAGCTTATGCTTATTTTTTGTTTATTTGGTGTTACCTCTATAATTGTAGTTTGTCTGAATTTCCTTCATGTAGCCTTCAAACTGCCCTTTGAGGTCACTCACATTATTACTTGTATTTGCAGATGAGACTGAGGCGGGAAAAAGTCCTCCAGGTGAAGGACCCAAAGTCCTCCAGGTGAAGGACCGCTGCATTCAGGCAGGTAACCCTGGACGCTACCTCCTGGATACAATACTCAGGCAGCTTTTATCAGGGACGTGACAGTTGTGCAGGTTTTACTCATACATGCCCCGGGGCCTTCAGTTCCTTTCATTTCAGAAGAACCTATGAGATAAACATTCCCCGTAAATCTGACAACTTGTAGGTTTCCCTTTCAAAGTCTCTGAAAGTGTCTCATAGGCTGAGGAGGGTTGAATTCAAACTTGCAGTTCAATTCAGACACAACTAATTGTGTTTTACTAGATTATCTTGTTCTCTTTGTAAATATGAAAACTCTTGGTGTTTTTGAAGAACATAGGTCAATCTTTTCTTGGTTGATGTGATGTGGCTGCTAACACCTTCCTTGTGATCAGTTACGCTGTCAGGCTTGGAGTGGCCTGGGACAGCAGGGCTTACCCTCACTAGCTTTTCAGGTCCAATATATCATGGGATTGCTGAAACTTAGGATGGGAAAGAGTGCCCAGGGTCCCTGTGTATATGCACCAAGTGTGAAACCTCATCCTGGTTTCACCAAAGGAGGAGGGTGGGCTGAAATACTAAATTGTAATAAATACACTCAAATATAAACAAATCTAAAACTGCATTTTTGAGCGAGGCAAATCACACAAAAATATGTGTTTGAATATATTTTAGTTTGAAAATAAGAATGAGTAAAAATATATCAGATTCTCTACCTTGCTCTCAAACCTCTCTAAATCCACCCAGGACGTTCCCGCGTTGAGATGCTGGAATGGATCTGAGTCTTGCTGCAGCCAGGAAGTTCAAGGAGCTCTGCGTGGAACCCTTGTGGGAAATGCAACCAGCAGAAGCTCAGAAACCTGCCCAGGTTTCCATGTCTGGCCTTAGATAGTCTGCACCTAACAGCAGTGATGAAAGATCAAACAAATACGTGGTGACTGAGAGAGCTGTGCTTCAGGGAGGAATGTGGATGTTGTTATCCTGACGGCTGCTGATGCTACAGTAAGTAACAATTTAGTAGAGCGAGGACATTTCCCCATTGTGTAAAAACATACCAGAAATTTATATTTGCTTTCTGTATGGCTCATTTCATGCAGCAATTTTTGATTCATACAAAAGAAAAAAGCAGTCTTCATGATAATAATAGCAATGTTGGGAACAGCGTCTGCATCAGAACCAGAGATGTTCTCAGAACTTGTGCCACGTGTGACCGCTGCTTACCTGACAGTGTCACTCTTCCCATCCTGCTTAGAAGAGCCACCAAAGATGTTCTCTGCTCCATCGAAGCTGCTGAGTAAGGCTGGAGAAAGGGTTTGGGGGGGGGGGTCTGGACTTAGGAAAAGTGCATTCCATGATGTATGGTGACATTCAAAGAGGAGCAGATTAATCATGAATCTAAACATGAGACACAAATATGGCAAGTTACCTGGACACTAGACACCTTAGCACACAGTTCATCTGGTATCTGTGCCCTGTGTACAGCCTGGTTCTTTCTGAGGCCAGTTGGTCCCCTTTCCTAAGTCTCTTCAAAGAGACTCTCATTTCATGATGTTGCTGTCTCAGTCTCTGTACCTTGCAGTTAAGAAGGATGCAGAATAATCTAAAATGGCAATGCTTTTTTTTTTTTGAGAACCTGAGACTTGAATGGTGGGGAAAGAAGTAGACTTGGAGGGTGAGGTGAGAGAAGAGGTATGCGAGGTAGATTGAGTACATGATGGGCTCCAGTGCATTTCCCTACCTGCAGTCACTTCATTTGCCATGTGACTTAGATTTTTCTCTCATGAATGCGCTGGAGACTACTTCTCAATCTCTCAGATCTAAGATGGCCCTATAAAGTGTTCTGTTGAGTAGCATATGCTTGAGATGATTATAAGTTTCAAGTCAAGGTCTGTGTTAGCTTTGCATTACTACGACAAAATACTAGAGACATCTAACTTAAAAAGAGAAAAGGTTTACAGTTCACAGTTTTGGAGCTTATAGTCCAAGTTTGGACAACCTGAATTGTTTGGCCTCTGATGAATGTGGAGGACGGTGGCACATCATGATGGGAGCATGTGCAGGAGCCAGTTATGTCTTGAACAAGAGTGGACAATCGGGCAAGCAGGGCCAGGCTTGCTTTTTTTGTAACTTTCTTCTTGCAGAAACTGAAAGGGTCATATAAGAGCTACCAAGGAGTTGAACCTAAACTACCTCATGTCCCCAGTAACCTAAGGACCTCCCACTGGATTCTGCCTCCCCAAAGTTTCACGAGCTCCAGCAACCCCACCCTGGTGATCCTGGCTTTAATCATGAAGGATCCTGGGGGACGCTCAGTCCATACTCCAAGGATGGCAGGCCCTGTGGGCCCTTGAAGCTTCCACTGCTACTCTTGGACTCCTTCATTGCCATGAGAACTTGCTGGAGCTTGGGAGACCATGGGGAGCAAAGGTGTCAATCATTACGTGTGCACTTCCCTCCAGCACTGGCAGAGCTATGTGGCCAAGTTGCAGCTGGCCCCACACCCATGACCAATAAGCAGTCTTTGTTAAGCCAACCATGCTTTGTGCCACTGGATATGTATCATCAGTGTGGCACTAGATAAGCCATACAGCATGAGATGGATGGGGATTATAATGAGGGCAGTAGTGAAAAATGTTTGTCTGCTTGGGGTGAAGCAGAGGAATAATTAATTAGGTCACTCATCTGGCAAGAATGCACATAGTTAGCTGGTTTAGCAACATTAGAGAAAGCAGATTACATCTACCTTTGATTTAGTATTCCTGGAGCTTCCAATCTTAAATCCTTTCTTGCAAGAGATTACATATTATCAGTTAATTATATCTACTGGGATTTATCGCTTGCTTGGGTTCTTACTTCTGCATCAACAAAGCATTTTTACAGGAAAATTTTATCCATTTTCTTAGTCACTTGAAAAGGACTTCTTGATTTGCATTTTTTGACTTTAATAAAGTTCTCTTCCCTACTTTTTCTCCTCATATGCTATTTCAGTCAGAGTACCTGCAGAAGAAAGATGAAGTATTCAAAATAAGATATTTTGCAAAAAGTTAAACAAATGTACTACCTACATAGATCCAGGTAGGGTAAACCACAGGTTTCATACCTGGTCTAATATTAGAAGTACCAGGACTTTGGCTATACTGGACTGATGGTTGGTTCCTACAACCTGGAAAGAGAGAGTCATTTACAGAGAGTCCTGAATGTAGGGAGCTATTGTAAGAAACCCAAGTTCACCACTCCTTTCTCCAAACAAACTCTTTCTATTAAACCCCATTAGCCAAATCCAATACATGGACAAAGGAGTCACTGAAGTAGTTGTTCCTTCAGAAACTGAGGCAAAGGAGGGTGAATGGTCAATTTGGAGCACCCAAAGTGGACATCATAGCACACCTACATTATGTGTTTCACCAATAAGCATCACTCTTCTAAATAGCCAAACACAGTTTCTAGAAGCCTTTGGTATCCACCTGCAGTGTATTGAACCACTCAGTTGTGAATCTTCATGTGGATGTAAGACTGTTAACATTACACACTGAAAAACTCATGTTATGCCTTTGTTGTCAAAACACAGCTGATCCTTCTAAGACTCTTCAGGAGCAGCTGCTGCTGTGCGACTTGTCTAGCCTGCCAGCAACAGAGACCAGTGCTGAGATATAGACAGCACAGAGCACTGGAGGAGACCAACCAGCCACAGATTGATTACACTGAGCTTCTTCTGTCCTGGAAGCAGCAGCCATTAATCTTCACTAGAGTCAACACATACCCAGCTACCAATTTGCCTTTTCTGTCTGCAGGGTTTTGACCAGCACCACTGCCTAAGGGTTTGTCAATGATGGATCCAGAGACAGAGTATTACATAATATTGACTCAAAGCAAGGGATCTGTCAGTCTTTGAAGGGAGGTGGCAATGGACCTGGGACCATAGGATCTACAGGTCTTACCACCACATCTAAAGGCTACTCATTATATAATATCCTCTTAAAGGCATTGTTGAGGTGGAAGATCAGAGCAGACACCCTACAAGGATGATTCATCATCCTCTAGGATGCACCATGCATCCTTCCTCCAAAAAGAATGATCTTGAGCCATCTCCATTAAAGGTAGAATTTGTAACCTGGAACACCAAGACATGGAAATAGGAGCGATGCAACTTCCCATGACTCCCAGTGATCCTCCTGGGGAATTTCTACTTTCTGGTTCTGCAGATTGAGGTCCTTGCAGCTGGACCCAAAGACACAGGGAGTTTGTTATTGAACTTTAAATTACAGCTGTTACATGGTCATTTCCAATCCATCCTGGCAGGGCAGTTGATCCTGATTATCAAGATGTAGAAAAACTGCTATTATGCATTGGGTGCAGGGGAGAATGCACCCTTTAGAGAGGAGATGGAAAGGGCCTTGCAATACACATGAGCTATTCATTTCCTGCAGAGCTACTCAACTCTGCCTTAATGTGTGCAAGCAGCTATACAAAATCGATAGCTTGTCTCAACGACATTTAGTTACAAATAAAGCTTGTGGGAAGGATTTGGTTTGGGGACAGAATTTACTGACCTCTGCTTTAGAGTGTCCTTTTTGATTAAATTTGCTGGTAAAGTCACAATTCAGCCCAAAGGTTTGAGCAGGCATGGTACCCAGGGGTTTTGAACCCTTGGGAATGAGGGTTGGGTCATGGGAGCAGGCGAGTCTCACAGACAAGCACAGTGCTCGCTGAGGGTCAGGGGAACTTCCGAATGGGTATTTGAGAGGACAAGGCAGGAACTGATCTTGATCTTGAGGTCAGTTGCAGTGATGGCAATTATAGCTTGTTCTATTAATTTTTCTCTTTTCTATTTTTCCAAGAAAAGAGGAATACCAGAATGCTATAGGTGCTATTCCTAGATGATCTAGATCTACTCCCTGAAATGGCAGAGGGGATGGACTGTAGCAGACTGGAGTCCACTGCTCTGACAATTTAGGACAGACTCTCATTCCTCCACATCTCAGCATTGTTGGCTGCAGAAGGCTTGTCTCCCAGTTTTGCTCTGTTTGGAAATTTCCCTTGGTTGAAGAGATCTAGATCATATATAATTATGCATCTTCTCCAATGACTGGGTGATGGGGATGGAGAGCAGTTTAAAGGTGTGAGTGCATTGTCTGGTTCACTTTTGAAAGGCCATTGTAGCTCTAGGGCGCCTGCAGGATTGACTGAGTTCCCAGCAGCAATGTACATTTCAACTTCTGCTCAGTCCTGCTTTCCTTGTTCCCTTCCTGGTCTGCTCACAAGTCTTCCTAAATACAGTCCTGCCAGGCATATCTCTGCCCAGAACCCAATTCTTGGGAGAGCAGATCTAAGACGGGGATGAAGGTTGAAATGTACTGAAGAGGAGGTGACCATACTCCTAGGTTTAGAGCCAAAATCTTTGAGTCTATAGGTATGCCATTCATTCTTGAAAATAAGAAACTCTGTAAGAGTTGGAATACTTGGAAATGATGAATTCACTTTTCTAACCAGCCATTCAGTAGTTTGCATTTAAATTAGAATTCTGATATTTCAAAATTAGAGTCCTTTAAAATGTTTGATTGGTGAATATTAATTATACAGAATAATGGGTTTCATTACGGCATACTCATACAAGTGTATAACATAATTTGATCAAATTCATTCTCAGTACTTCCCCTTGACCACCCCTCCTCCTTCTCCAACATTCCCTTTTCTACCCAAGTGACCTTCCTTTCATTTGCATGAGATCCCCTCTGCCCCTCTTTCCTCTCTTAATATTAAAGAGTGTCTGAGATTTATCCCACCTTGGATAATTTATCTAAATCTAAGAGCCCATGATGCCCTTTCTTTCAGTTTTCACAATGGAGTTTCCATATGGAAGGAACTTAAGGTAGTAGCTCCCCAATATGCATCCTAGCATTATTTAACATGTAGTCACTATCACTGCATACTCCTGTAGAGCAGACTCTGTAGTAGACCCTCGGAATGAAACAGAGGATAGCCCTTTCCACCCTGGAACTTAGGTTTTGGTAGAAAAGGCAGACACTAAACCAAGAAACATCTAAGACATATTGAATTAGATGTTGATAAATACCAAGGCAAAAGTGGCAGGCATGAAGGAGAACAGGGAGAACCCCTGTAAATGCATAAAGTTTATAGAGTAGACATAAAAAGAGCTAAAGAGTGAATGCACATGGAGGTCTAGAGAAATAACAGTTTAGACACATGGAATACTAATGCGAATTTCAGATGTAGATGTGTGCCTGGTGTATTAGAGGAATAGCAGGGTGGTCAGTGTGCGTCTCTGAAATTCAGTGAGTGGGGCCACATGAAGAATGGCCCCTGAAGATGTCCTGACACCCAAAGTTTGTGAATATGCTACATGAGAAAGAGCATTTTGCAGATGTGATTTGATAAGAACCTTAACATGGAAAGATCATTCCAAAATCTCCTACCTGGGCATATGTATTCACAAGGTCATCCAAAGAGGAATGAAAGGTGACTAAGGAAAGAAGATGATGTAGTGAAGGACCAGAGACTTGGGTGGTGCATGCTGAGGAGGGAAGAATGGACAAGCAAAGGAATGCCTGCAGGGAAGAGGCAGAGCCCCCCAGTCAGGCCTCCACATGGAGCTTCCTCTGCTGACACTTCGACTCCAGCCAAGGGAAACGGATTTCAGTTCAATCTTCAGAAATGTAAGAGAAAAAATTTATCTTATTTTAATCAAGTTTGTCATAATTTGTTTGAGTGGTAAGAGGAAATTAGTATATTGTTTAAAACAGAAAATGAGATAGAAGCATCTTGAGTGGCATGCAGTAATTATTGGGTTTTATAGAACATTGTGAAGACTAAGACATGTTGCTTTTACTGGGAGGGAAATTAGAAGTTCCCAAGAGATTTAGGAAGAGGTGTGATATGCTCTTCCATATGCTTCAATGGCAAAAACCTGGAAAGAGTAGTTTAAGTAGTGATTGCCTGGGTCTCACTAAGTTGAACAGACTGTCCTTGAACTTGGAATTCTCCTGCTTCAGCTTTCTGAGTAGCTGCGATTACAGGCATGCGCCACTGTACACAGATCAAACTAAATTTTTTATGGAAATTGAATACTCTTACAGGCCCAAAATGATCATTAAAGGAACCATTAAATTGGAGAATTGACAGAACCTTATTTTAAGAGTTTGTATAAAGTGACAGTAGGCAAAAAATTGTGACATGAGGAGTTGTTCCAAGACAGATATTTGAATACCATAGATGAATAGGTCCATAGAACAGAGTCCACATAATACCCACACATACATTGCCAATTGATTTTCAACAAAGGAGCCACACTTATTAAATGAGAAAAAAAAATACAACCTGTAATGGTGGAACAACTCCTTATTTCTACAGAAAACCAAATGAGAACTGACCCTTCCCTTACTTCGAATGCGAAATTTAATCTCAACTGACCTAAAATGTAATGAAAGAAGGAAAGTTTCTAAAGAATATGTCCATGATCTTGATACAGGGAATGATTATTTAATATAACTCAAAAACAAATAGACATAAAGAAGTGAAAAAAGTCATTCAGACTTTATGAAAGTTAAAAATTTATGTTCATCAAAAGACACCAATGAGAAAATTAAAAAGTCCAGCTCACAGAATGAGAAGGAATATTTCCCACAAACATGAGTGAAAAATAACATATTCAGAATATGTGCAGGATATCAATAAATCATGCACAAGGCATTTGAGTGATTAACCAAAGAAGACACAAGCAAGGTCATGAACGCATGCAGAAGTGGTCATCCTCACTAAGCACTGAATGGGCAGCATCTATTCACTGAGCATAATGGGCTCTCAGGGGTACAAGCCACATGGTAGCACTACATTTCCAGTGACAATGAGGGTGTGGTTATTCCAGTGAGCGTCAGAGCCAGGCTTCACCCAGACAGGTCTTTGTTGTCATGTTATTCAATATATATGTCAATCAAAACATCCCATTACATCCATAAATATTTACAGATATTGCTTTGATCAAAAGAAAAATAAAACCAGCTATAGCTAAGGTAAACAGAAGGTTGACTTGCATATACACATTAGTCTTGCTTCTTCAAAATTTCCATATTTGAACCACTTTACAAATGCTGAGCTTCTTTGTGCATGTATGTGTGATTCCAATTTGTTTTTTAAAATTTTTATTTTTTAATTGACAAAATTGTGAATTCTTATGGTGTATAACATGATGCTTTGATATAGTTATCAAAGATATATTGATATATAGATCTATAATGATACACACAAACATATTCACATACACACATACACATGGCATTGCAGAATCAGAATGTCTTGAATGAAAAAGAACCTGGAATCCATTGGGGAGAGATTCTGCCAAAGATCTCTCTTACCAAAAATCTACATTGAAAATATTTCTCCTAATTTAAGGGAGCCAACTATGGTCCCTTACTGGGGTGACTGAGAAATGAGCAAAAGGTTAGATTTTCCATGTTTTCCAGCATTACTTGAAGCTGACTATACTGACATTAGTTCCTAAAAAGTCCAAAGATCAGCCAAGATTAGGGGCATGTGTAGTCCAAGTAAGTAATGGACTTCCATCTAGGATTCACAGTACATTGTGTCTGTTTGTTTCCTGAATATATCCATGGCTATTTTTGCAGTTCCTGAATGCAGTTTAGTTAGTGCAAATATACTCAGAAATATACAGAATTTCATTGTAGATTCTCTAACAAGTGAAGTGAGAAGTTTATATTATATTAGAAGTTTTATATTATATTTATATTAGAAATTAAAACCAATCTTGCATTTCTAGAAGGTGTACCCAAATTAATACCACCGACTAGGACTTGATGAATGCAGGGTAATGATTTCTACCATTTTAATCATCCATCTGGTTTATGCAAGATAAAAGGACAGGTTGGTGGTCACACCTGTAATTCCACCAATTTGGGAGACTGAGGCAGGAGGATTACACATTTCAGGCCAGTCTTGGCAACTGTTTCAAAATTAAACAACAACAACAACAAAAGCTCAAAAAGTGCTGGGTATTTGTCTCAGTGCAAAGTGCCCCTGGGTTCAATTCTCAGTACCGAAACAAACAGAAAGATGGACTTGGGAGAATAACAATGGATTGTCATTACCTGTATCCAGTTCTGACTTAAATTTAAAAATGCTGTTCTAGGTGCGTTTTCTGACACAGACAAGCCAATATAACTTTCAGACACCATATGCAATTACTGATCTAGAGAACTCTTAATTTTTTTGTTTATCTACCCTTTATTTAAGATAACCCCCACACAAAGAAGACCAGAGGTACAGAATAGAAGACACAGAGACAAACCCACATCAATATAGTTATCCATACTTCACAAAGGTGCCATAAAAATACATTAGAGAAAAGACAACTTCTTCAACAAATGAGGCTGGAAAAACTGGAAATTCATATGTAGCAGGATGAAATTTAACCCCAATCTCACCCTGCACAAAACTCAACTCAAAGTGGATCAAGGACCTAGGCATTAGACCAGAGATCTGTACCTACTAGAAGAAAAAGTAGGCCTAGCTCTCCATCATGTTGGCTTAGAAACCAAATTCTTCAACAAGATTCACACACACACACACACACACACACACACACACAAACTTCTTCTCAGCAAAGGAAACAAGAACATGAATAGAGAGTCTACATAACAAGAGAAAATCTTTGCCACCTACACATCAGGTAGAGCATTAATCTCTGAGATTCATAAATAACTCAAAAAACACCAAAAAATAAATAAATAACCCAATCAATAAATGGGTTAAGAACTTAACACACACTTCACAGAAGAAATAGGATACATCAACAAATATATGAAAAAAATGTTCAACCTCTCTAGCGATTAGAGAAATACAAATTAAAACTACACTGAGATTCCATCTTACTCCAGTCAGAAAGGCAAGTGTCAAGAATTCACACAACAATAAATGTTGGTGATAATGTAGGGGAAAAGGTACACTCATACATTGCTGGTGGGACTGCAAATTGGTGCAAACACTTAGGAAAGCTGTGTGGAGATTGCCCAGAACACTTGGAATGAAACCACCATTTGACCCAGTTATCCCACTCCTTAGCATATACCCAAAGGACTTAAAATCAGCATACTATGGTGATGTGGCCACAGGGATGTTTATAGCAGCTCTATTCACAATAGTTAAACTATGGAACCAATCTAGGTGCCCTTCAACAATGAATGGATAAAGGACATGTGGTATATATACACAAGGCAATATTACTCAGCTGTAAAGAAAAATGAAATTATACCATTTTCCAGTAAATGAATGGAACTAGAGATTATCATGCTAAGCAAAAGAAGCCACTCCCAAGAAACCAAAGGCTGAATGTTCTTTCTGATAGGCCCATGCTAACTTAGAATAAGTGGGGGTTCAGGAGGGGAGAACAGCAGTTCATTGGATTAGACAAAGAGGAAATGAAGGGAAGGGAGGAGTGTTGGGAATAGGAAAGATAGTAGAATGGACCGGACATAACTTTCCTATGTTCATATATGAATATTCGAGCTCTATAACTCCACATCTTATACAACCACAAGAATGGGAATTAAATTCCATGTATGATTCATATGTCAAAAACTATTCTACTGTTATGTAAAATTAAAAACAATCTTTTTAAATTAAAAATTTAAAGAGATCACCTGTTGTAATTTTGTGCTTTTGGTGTTCTGTAAGTCTCTTGTACTTGATTTTCCAATTCATGCTTTAGATTTGGGAAATTTTCTGATATTATTTCATTGACCAGGTTGTTTAATCCTTTGGTTTGTATCTCTGGCCTTCCTCAATCCCAATAATTCATAAATTTGGCCTTTTTAATGATATCCCATAATTCTTGGAGGTTCCGTTCATAATTTCTTACCATCTTCTCAGTTTCGTCAACTTTATTTTCAAGATTAAGTATTTTGTCTTCATTGTCTGAGATTCTATCTTCCACTTCATCTAGTCTGTTGGTGATGATTTCTATTGAGTTTTTAATTTGATTTATTTTTTCTTTCATTTCAAGTATTTCTGTTTGTTTTTTTCAGAATCTCTATCTCTTTATTGAAATTCTCTTTTGCTTCCTGCATTTGCTCTTTTAAACTGCTTACTGGAGTGATCATTCATTGCCTGCATTTGATTATGGCATCTGCAAGTAAATGGATGGAAATGGAGAATATCGTGCTGAGTGAGATAAGCCAATCCCAAAAAAACCGAAGTCTGAATGTTCTTCTGATAAGTGGATGATGATTCATAATGGAGGTGGGGAGTTGGGGGTAAAAGAAGAATTTAGAAACTTTAGATATGTAGAGGGAAATGAGAGGGAGGAGGAGGTGAAGCTATGAAAGATGGTGGAATGAGACAGACAACATTACCCTATGTACATGTATGATTACACGAATGGTGTAAATCTACATCATGTACAACCACAGAAATGAAAAGTTGTACTCCATTTGTATACAATAAGTCAAAATGCAGTGTGTAAAAATAAAAAAAATAAAAAAAGATCACCAACAGTGGGCTTTCAATATTCATAGCTATTCAAGGATCTACCTTAGAGTTATTCCAGATCTCCAACTTTCTGTCATTATCTAGTTTGAAAGGAAATTAATTGCCTCTTCATCCCATGCAATTTCATCCTAATCCACTCTGTTGATAATAACATGTGATTGAACCTGGTGAGCAAGAGTAGTTCTTCCAGCTGCTTGCTGAAAATAGCTGTCTACACGTACATGTCTTATTACTTTATGTGCCCGTGGCAGGAAATGCATCCTTCCTTGGCCTCCTTTAGGGTATTCATGATATAGGTGGCAATCTAGCCAGAATCTGCCATCTTCCTCTATCCCTATCGTGAAACTCAGATATCTATCATTCCTACAAACCAACATTCAGGAAAGTTGTGTGTGTGTGTGTCTGTGTGTGTGTGTGTGTGTGTTTTAAACTTTTTGGTTTTTCAAGCCACAGGAAGTGCTTATCTGTTTAAATGTTCAATAATGAAATGATGAGAAGCATGTGCACTTAACTTTTAAGGAAGGAGATTGAGAATACATAATCACCAGTACTCTTGAGTAGTGTCAGGTTGAAATTTACTAGCTGTTGCATCCATGTTGCACAGAAGTCAGTGTCCCACAGAAAATTGTTGGCTATTTGAGACCCTTACATATGCAGGTGAAAATATTCAAACTTCTTAAAAGGATCCTTTCCAAAATCTATTCCATTATTTCTGTTTACAATGAAAAATGTATTTATGCCATCTTTGCACACCTGATTGAGCCCTTAGTACAAAGTATCATGCCCTTTCTCCTCTAGCTCATAGAACATCCATGGAAAAAAATTTCTCATGCCATTATTACTATCTAGTTATTTTCATGCCCAATATCATGTAAGGTGCATTTATAAAGACGTTTTTATTATGCTTAGTTTATGGAATATGATCTTTATAAAAGAGTAATTAAGGAAAATTGTGTGAATCAGAGACAGTATTAATTATTATAGACATTACAGTAATTATAGATGGACAGAAACATAAGCATTTTCTTATCATTTGCTATTTTCATTGAGAAATAAGGCAAAAGTTTAAAAATTAGTCATTATTAAACTGATTTTTATTTTTGTGATTTTTTTACACACAGATTTTCTTTATCTTTTGTTTTAATAAAGCAAATAATACATACATACACAAACATGCATATAGTATATCTTACTAATCAGCTTTTCGATGCTGTTATCAAAATATCTGGCAAGAAAAACTTGGAGGCAGGAAAGCTTATTTTGGCTCACAGTTGCAGTGGTCTCAGTCCACGGTTGGCTGACTCCATTGTTCTGGGTCTCAGGATGGACAGAACCTAAAGATGAAAGGGCATTGTGGAGGAAAGCACTCAGTTCACGGCAGCCGGGAAGCAGAGAGGGAGAGAGGAGAGAGAAGCAAGGGAAAACAATGCCAAAAGGCATGCCCACAGTGACCACGCCATACCTGCCCATAGCTGCCACCCAGTGAGCCATTCAACATGATCAATTCATTCAATGGATTAATTCACTGATTAGGTTGAAGATCTCATAATCTAATCATTTCACCTCTGAACATCTTTGCATTGCCTATTATACGCTTTTGGGGCATCACCTCACACCCAAAGAATAATTTATATATATATATGTATATATATATACATATATATATTCATATATTCATACATACATATATATTCATATATATACACATATATGTATGAATATGTATAAATATATATATTCATATATATATTTATAAATGTATTTCTCATATATATGCATACATGAGAAATTTGCTTTGATAACCCAAATACTTCATGCTAGCTTTCAAATACAGCAAAATCTTTACTTTGTACCTTATATTTTTAATAATACTTAACTGGTTTGAGAACGGATGTAAACTGTACTGATTACATAATTTCATTAGAAAATTCTCCAATTAACTATTTTCTAAGAAAGTTTATTACTATCTAAGGTTACTTACAAGTTTGGCAGAATATAAAATTCTAGAATTTTAAAGAAAGCACAAAATCATTTACTCACTTCCATTGTAATGACTTACAGAAAATCTTTTTGGTTTATTACTCTGGCTCTGTAGGAACTCTTTTTTTTCTTATTTATGAAGTCAAGTGAAGCATAGGTTGTTAGAAATTTTCTAATTATTAAGATTCATGCTCATATTTTATAAAACTTGATTTTAGGAGGTCTATCTAAAAATTAATGTCACTGAAGAAATTAAAAATTTAGTAGAAATTTTCACCTGGATTTGTCTTAGCAATAAATTGTATTGGCAATCATAATGAAAAAAGTTCTAAAGCATGTAATATAAATTTAAAGAATTACCAAATGAACAACGTATGTAACATGCACATTTCCATACATGTCATGTCATTAAATGAACGACCTTTATAAGGCAGTTTTCAAAAATCCTCCTTTGAATAACTTGATTTTTTTAAGGGCTGTGTTTTAAGGAAATATTGGAAAATATTAAAATGCCTTTGAAATGAAGAAAGTGAAATGAGGTGACTTTGAAATGAAAAAGTACTGCAATGATATCCCTCTATGCTCTTCCTAAGTCAAGATTTCAGAATTTGGGGGGGACCAAAACAATGAAGTGGCATTTATCTCACTGGTTCCCCGTGTCAGAGTGTCTGTCAGAAGCACCACCAGGGGCTCAGTTGCTCCAGCATCGAGGTGGGTTTGGTGGGGACTAGTTAAGGGACATGTCAGGGTGATTAATGGACTTCCCACTGTTTCAGCAGAGATCAGTTTTCTGGTCAATATAACTGTCAGACGATCAAAGCAGTGCTTTTAAGTTTTTTTCTTATATGACTGAATAATGGTCATAAATCTTCAGTGACATCTGGAATGTTAACATTATCACAAACTTTTGAAAATAATTTATTCTTTTAATCAGAAAAGCTCAATATCATCTCTATGAGATAATGGAGCAGTGCTTTGTACAATTTTTATCTTAAAGATCCATGGATTATTTAGAAGCAAAGTAAACATGAGGTGTTAATACAACTTACAGAATCAATTCAGACAAAGCTTACAGTTGTCTGAAAACAACAACAACAACAACAGCAAGTGGTTTTTTGGCCATTCTGACACTTGCTGTCTTTTGTCCATGAACTGTGTACTTTTCACTTTTGACCTCCTCTTACTTCTATGGATAAAAATCTGGAAGTTCCATAGGCGCCTCTCTCCAGGGCTTCCCCAGTGTTGCCAGGGGGCACGGCTGGCAGGAGGAAGGCAGAGGGAGGAGGAGACCTTTCATTTGCCTGCCTATAGAAGCAAAGATGGAAAGAGCAGCAGCTATTGCTTCCCTACCGGGAAGAGACAGCTTGGTTTAAAAGGCACTATTTTCAAATATTTTATAAAAATGGTCGGATATATTGCTCCTTGTAGGAACTGGAGTTCGTCTCTTACAGGGGTTTGTTTTATAGAAAAGAAGTCCTTAAAAATAACAAACAAACATCAGAATCCACAAGGAGACCCATATCTTTTTAGTTTACATTATTTCTTATGAATAGGGAGAGCATTGTTGGAACTAGAAGATAGCTGTCTCTACTATGTTAAATTATTTTTTCCCTGACATAAGCATGTAACCCAGTATTTCAACGTGCATTTCTCTCTTCTGTTTTGAATGGTAAAATCACAGGGACTTGGTTCAAGGGGTTCAGGGTGAGAAAGTATTTCCTGAAATCCAGCCCTTCATCCTAACCTTACATTATGCAGAATTTAGGGCAACCAGCACCTGAGATTTCCCCAATACTTTATAAGTTGTAAATTGAGCTGTTTTGAAGCAATAATTGCTAAAGTATTTTAAAATTGCATTGAGCAAGTTGAAAAACCAAACTGCTGAAAAGGACTATAAAACCTTTATGGGCTGAAAACAATGTAAGTTTTAAAAAAGTGAAAGCTGTTATTAGTCTCTTATTGTTGCTCTAACAAATCTTTGCAAATCTTGAGGCTTAAAAGGAGCACATAATTCATGATCTTGCTTTTGTGGAGGTTGGAAGTAGCTGTTTCACTGGATCAAAATCAAGGTGCTGGCTGGCCAGCATTCCTTCTGTGAGCTTGAAGGGAGAAAGATTTCTTCCCTTTCACAGTTTCTCGAGGCTGCCTATGTTCTGTGGTTCCTCACCCCTGTCCCATCTTCAAAACCAGCAGTGTAGAATCTCCTCTCCTCTCTGCTCTTCTGCTTCCCACCAGGGCACTTGTGATTGCATTGGGCACATCCAGACGATGCAGAATAATCTTCCCACCTCAGGATCCTTGATGAGATCTGCAAAATCCCCTTAGTCCTAAAAAGTCCCATATTCATAAGTCCAAGGAATAGGATGTAGAAATATTTCTTTCTTAGTTATTTTTTCCTAGAACATAGGATGTTAAACAAGAATAAAGCCAATTCCAAATAAAAAGTTTGAAAATATTAAATGTTAGGTCCCACGTTTATTTAATTATTTTTTTTTTATTTAAAGCATTCCCTTATCATAATTATTGTGTTTGTTTTCAATATTTATTTTTAGCCAGGGAACAGTTTTTCTTGCATTTTATAAGCTTTGAGTTTGCCTAAGAGTTGGGAGAGCATTTGTGCTTACTTGAGCATTCCTGACTTTGCATGCTACTGCCACTAATAATAAACTCTGAATGGTTGCATGAATCCATGCTCCCTTATTGGAGAAGACGAGCTTTCCTAGTAAGTCCATTTGCCTACTCGGGTGCTGAGGGGCTATGTAAGTACCATAATAAAGTAAAACCTGACAGTCCTGACGCATTACTGATAGAAGAGTATGTCCACAGCTACAAATTTCTGAATGGCTATAATAGAAATCCAGGCTTTGAATATTTGGAAAACTGTATGTGATGACCTTGGGAATTCTGATTTTCCAGCAAATGTTTTGTGTTTCTTTATGTTATAAATCATGCATTAGCACAGCAGAAATTTATTCTTGCTTGTGTAAGTCTGTTCCTGGAAGATACTTTAGGGCAATGTCTGCTACTTTGATCTAGTGGCAGCTCCATTCTGGCATATAGACTGAATGTGTCCCCTCAACATTCATGTGCTGAAGCCCTGGCATCAATGTCATGCTTGTACCAAGTGCCTGACCAGCCTGGCACACCAGTCTTAGGCTTCCCAGTCCTCAGAACTGGGAGAAGTAAGCATCTGTTTTTTAAATGATCCAGACTATGACATTTTGTTAAAGCAGCTTCAGCAGACTGGACACTAGGTCATCTGTGCAAATAGAAAGGATTACAGTAAAAAAACAAAAACAATATATTACTTCTTTACCAAGAAGCAAAATTGTCCATGTCCTGAGAATTCTAGGAAAATAAAGGGAGCACTGGTCATGTGCTGTATTTGCTCAAGCTAAAAAGGTCAAAGCTGGCATCACAATCACAACCATCAATAGCTTTTCAAGTGACATGAAAATGGAAAATCCATTCCAAAGGTCACTTGTGAGACGGAAAATAGCTTTCATAGAAAAGACAATAATGGTATTATTTCCTGTGGCTGCCATAACACATGGCCACCAACGTGGTGTCTTGAGACAACAGAAATTCATTCTCCCACAGGAGACTGGAATCAAGGTATTGGCAGGCAGGATTTCCTCCAAAGGCTCTGGGGAGATGCTTCTCTTATTCTCTTTTAGCTTGTGGTGGTTCTGTGTTGCTTGGTTTGTGGCCACATCACTCCAAGCCCAGCCTCTATCTTCCTGTGGCCTTTTCCTGTGTCTCCTACAGAGACACTTGTTACTGGAATTAGAACCACCCCCCCCCCGTCAGATAGCCAAAAGGATATCATCTGATCATCTGGAGATCTTTATTTTATTTGCATCTGCAAAGACCCTTGTCCTAGTTTGTCTGCTGAGGGCGTGTTCCTTTTGGATAACATCTTCCTGCTGCTCATGTGACAAAGGTCCCTCAAGCACTGCTTTCATAAGGGCATCAGAGAGGGGCCTTGATGCCTTCTTTACTTCCTACAGGCCCACCTCTTACTACTGTCACATTGGGATACAACATATGAATTTTGAAGGGACACTGATGTTTAGACCACAGTAACCTTTTACTCCCTGATGAAATCATATTTGCAAGTTTGGGGTGAAAAAGGTATATTTGCATTTGTACTTACATATCTAACATCTTGAGGTGCAGTGCACCCCTTAAACCACTACAGTCACAAAATGCAGGACTCTTAAAACAACCCCAGCTGGACAAACTGGCCATGCCGCTTGCTACCTTGCAGTCCTGACTTATGCGGGTGTTGTGTAGTGAACCTGTCCTTCCTCAGGTTTCAGAACTGACACTTTCAGAGATGACTTCCAGACTCCCTGCAGCGACTGTGCCAGGCACCCCTACACACAACAGCCCGTGAGAGGCCACACTGAGAGGAAAGTGGAGAATATTATGTTGATAAGTTTTTTCAATCTTCCATCACTCACAGGCATCTTCCATCACTTCAGGACATAGATTTAGATGACGGTTTATTCTCATTTTTAGATTCATCTCCTTAAAAGCATTTTTATAACAATTCCCTTGTTACAAAATAAGTTTAATAAACTAACAGTAAAGTTCAAAATAAAGATAGAATCTATCATTAGTTTCCCATTTATGAAAAAAAGACGAAGTGAAATTATCCTAGCAAGACTCTAAGAGTTTGGGGGAAAGAAATTAGAAATTGTTCACTCCACCCTGAATATATTAGGAAAAGTTTTTTACTCATAACAGCAAAATCACTAAAGAATTTGGACTTGTTATTCTTAATTACTAAACTAACTTTAAGATTTTGGAAAGTAAAAGTGGCATTTCTAATTAATGCTTTAGGTTTCTATTCTCAAAGATGGCTTATGAGTTAGAAAAATTTGAAATCCTTTTATTTGATATCACAATATGATTCCACAACAAATCCGCAGGAGATAGCTGATGAAATATGTAAAAACTTTGCAATTCATTCCAACCAGTCTCATTTTCTCTTCTAGTTGGGGTTCATCATAATTCATTCCTATCTTAATTACCATTTATACATCTACATTCTCATTTATGAAAAGGTGAAGGTAGTTGTTAAGATATATGCAAGTGGCGAGGCTCTGTAATGACTCACGAAAAGCTGGGGGATATATTCCTAGGGTTTTCAACTTATAGGAATCACCCAGGCATTTCCTTGTGGCATGGGGTCCTCAGGCTTCTGGAATTGAAGACTTTGTTTAATCTATTCCTATTGATGTGAGAAAAAAGATAATGACCATGCTTTATCTGTGTGTCCCTGCCCTTAGGGCCTGCTCCCTGACTTCCATCTTCAGCACCTATTTTTGTCTGTTGCGTAGAGTACCATGGCTTGTGTGCAACAAGCTGGTTGTGCCTCACATGCACACCTCAGGCAAGGCTAAGGACAGATGGTGTGCAAATACCCAGGCCATCTTGCCCTTCGAATGGGATATTGCTGGTTTTCTGAACTTCCCCAGGGGCAATAAACTCAAGGAACCCATAGTGAGGGATGTCTTTAGTTATGTCTTTTATTATCTCTCTTTCCTCACTTTTCTTGTTTTTTATAACCTCCTCCTAACTATTCTGCATGCAAAACCTTATATAAGAGCATGCTCCTGAGCAAAATCAAACAGGCACAAAGGGGCCCCAATTCTGCCTCAGGAGAGAGATGCAGTTTGGTGTGGACGTTTTAATTGACACGATTGGCAGGTGATTCATGTTGAGGGGCTGGAATATCAATGAAATTAAATATAGAATTTTCTTTCTGAAGTTTAAAAATTGCTACAAGAATAAGACACTGAAGAGAATGAAAACCTTAGAATTAGAAAGTGGCATAAACCTTATAATTCTCTGTTTCAGTTCCATTATTTCATACTTGAAGAAACTGTCCCAAGGAAGCAAAGGTATGAAGTAGTTAGCAACGATGGGGTAAGAACTGAAAACAAGTAGCTTAAAACACATATGAGGTGGTATATATATTAGCACTCTTAAGAGATAGTATTCATAGAGTTTCTCCTTAAATTTTCCTAATACCTTCAAGGTGGCATGTGCATAAGTTATTAATGTTTTAAGATTGGAACTCAAGGTCTGCAGAGACTTCAAAATTCTCACCAATGTATTCCTCTGAGCACCAGATGCCCATGTGTGATGCCTGCATTTGAAAGGTCATTGTAGGCCAGCATTTGAGGTGTTGAACAGGCTGCGCTAATCACATAATCCAGCTTCACCTCCTCTGATGCTTCTTTTCCTCTGAATAACACCAAATCTCAGTACACATTTTCGGTACATCTTCTAGATGGTCACTGCAGATCAGGATCCATGTAGACGCCCAGACCAAAGTCAGCAATTCACCCCTTACTTTCCTCGCATCTAGAACCCTTCCACACCACATCAGTAGCCAAAGTTGGGAAAGCAATTGGGTCACAAGAAACACTATTTGTGAAGAAGGCACACATTGTCCCTTTAATTATGTTTCTTCGAGGTGGCTCTGTGGGAAACTGAGGGAGATCATGTGGAGCATGACCCACTACCTTCACATTTCCTGAGCCCCAGGGAGGACAGACTACCTCTTCAATGATCTGATCATGAACTTCTGTCACTTTGCACCTGTGGGGCTTTCTCTACGTCTGCCCAAGCCCTGCCCCCTGCTACCACGGTCTAGATAAGACTGGTAGCAAACTTCTGATAGGTATGCTTACTTCCTGTATTGTCCTCCCCAATTGATTCTCCACAGAGCACCACAATGATATTTTTAGGTCATTTAATGTCATGATATTTAATTGCTTAATGCCTTTCTGTGGTTGTCCATCAACCTCAGGATAAGACATCAACACTTCAGCATGGAGTGTAGAGATGTTTTTTGTCTCGTTTTTCTTTTTGGTGACTATTCTGAGGTATGTGTCATGCAAAGTTGGAATGATAGATGAAACCAAAGGAGACTTAATGGCAAGCGAGAAATCTTTAAGAAGGCCACACAGGAAACACCAGCAGATAGAGCTTTGGAGAGGGGCCTAGGTCAGCAGGCGTGAAGGCAGGGAGTGTGGATGAAGCCGTCTGATCAAAAGCTGTACGAGGAGAAACCGGGAAGTGTAACGATTCCTGCTCCTTTGGAATTTTCTGTTCTAAATGCCTTAGAAACCATCCACGTTTGCTTTACTCTGTGAAATCCACCCTCACCTTTTCTCCTGATCTCAATGCCAAATGCATTTCTCCCAGGCAACATTTCCCTCACCCTTGTGTGCCCATGGCGTGTGTGCTTTGACCAAACCTAAGAAGCTGTCATTGTATGCTGACTTCTCTGTTGCTCCCAGTATGAGCGTTCAGTTCTACTTAAATAATGACCAGGTGTCAATGGATATCACGAGATAGATACAAAATAAGTGCTGTTGACTGAACTAACACATGAGGCATGAAGAGAGAGATGTGCATTTGATGGTAGGAAGAGTGGTCATGTGCAGTAAATGGTGGGAGAGGGAAGAAGGATCATGCCCAAATAAAACAGCAGAAGCTTTTCTAATGTAACCTCCTGTCCTATATTTTCCAGGTTGTATTGCTGATACCTTATCTCTGTTTCAAGAAATTCCCCTTTTAAGAATTTTTGAATGTGGCAGAATGAGCCTTGGTGGGTAGAGACGGTTCCTCTTCAAATTACACTGTGCAAAGCTTAATTATGGAAAGTGCTCGTCCGCAGGAAATGTAGCTGAGCTAAATCGACAGACGACTGTGATCTTTTCACCTCGAACTTCACACAAGGGTTTGCAATGTGCTGATTTGTAATTGCAAGGCCGAGGCACACACAGTAGACAACTGAAGAGATCTGCCAAGTTTGCAGTAGACATCAGAAATCCAGGTCTTCCCCAGTGGTCAGTGGGAAGCAGTTGGGCTCCATTTTTCCATTCCAGGTTAGTAATGCCTGCAATCGCTCTGTAATTCTGTATGTGATTTGTCTTGCCTGTCAGAAGTCCCATTTCTGACCCCCAACAGAGCTCTCAGTTGAGTAAATCTGTGAGGGTTTTTTTTTTTTTTTTTTTTTTTTTTTTTTTTTTCTTTTCTTTTTCTTTTTTTTCCTGTGGTTTGTTTTGAAATGGCAGGAACTATGAAAGCCATTTACACCCTTTCTGGTTATTTTTCCTCTATGGTCTCCAGTCTCCCTGACTCGCACAGCATTTTAACATGATGGTTCAGCCATCGTGCTGAACGGGTGACATCAATTACTGGAATCTCATAACGCTTTCATATTTTAACCTATATATTGAGTTGCCATTTATTACCTTTATTTATTCCCCAAATAGCTGCATGTCTTCCTGGCAAGCGGTCTGATTAATTTGAGGCAGGAAGGATGACACTGCCCTATGTTTTACTGTAAAAATGAGAGATGGCAATAACCTTTGGGGTCACTCGATCTCCTTGGTGAGTTACAATACAGTCCCCAGAGCAATGATGCCCTGAATGTGTCATGGTTTCTTGCATGGTGGCAAATTAGATTGTCCCAAATACTAGATTGTGGAAACTTCCCGAAGTATGCTGACAGATGGAGCGCACTGTGCACATAGTTGGTTATAAATATACACTGCAGAGGTAAAGGAGGCGAGGCACAAAAAGAAAGTGCGAGTTTGATGAAATTTTAATAAACAGCTACAGTGTGGTATTAGTTTCTTAAACTAAACTTCTTCAGTGAAATAAAATTCCTTAGCCTTCTTTTGCTTAAATGTATTTTTCCTCATAAAACACATTTAGACTGAGCTGGTGACAGAATTCTCTACGGATTATTTCTTTGAAAAATAATTCCAACAGTGCCACAAAAAGACTATGGAGGGGTCCTTCCCTTAGGAGATTTCAATGCAGATGCTACAGACTCCTTTCTTACTTTTTCTTTTTCGTTTGTTTCATTATTTGGGTGGGAATTTCTTTAGTCCTTTCTGATTGGAAGATGTAAACAATTAGTAATTTTAATAGTAACAGAGGTAAAGGATTGATGATAAAGTGAGATGTGCGGTATGAAATGATGTTTATTCCTGTGTATGAAGAGTTTAGGTGTGGGGAGAGACGGGAGAGCTTTCTATCAGCAACAGAGACTGAATACCTAAGTCACTGTTCACTCAGTTATCTAAATCTTTTAATGAAAAATAGTGTTACTAAATGAATTGACCATATGATTTAAAAATCAAAATGGCACTGTTACACCATATATATATGTATATATAGATACGTTGATAGATAGATATAGATATAGGTATAGATATGTAGATAGATTTTTTTTTCAGTGCTAGGAATGGAACCCAGGGCTCTCTCTGTGCATGCTAGGCAAGCGCTCTACTAATGAGCTTCTTCCCAGTCTGAGATTCAGTTTTCTTCTGTAGTTTATCTGTGAAAAGTTGCTTTTGGGTAGCTCTGTGATATAAATCTTATATCATAAGTTGCTCACGACTGAGGAAGACTGTGGTGATGAAAGGACAGTTTTTGAATGGAATTAGAAAGGAAAGGAAAACAAAAACACAAATTAGAGCTATCTGAATCTATAGTTCTGCAGATTGGAGATATTCAGTTCACTCAGGAAGTTCAAGGATAAAATTCTCAAGTATATCACATTTTATTCCTTACTATTTAGTTGGAAGGATTTATATAATGTGGACTTAAAATAACTTTGGATGAACTGAAACCTAAAAGATTAATAGGAGAGAATCTCTATCAGAGAGGAGATTAGTTTAAGAAATACATGTATGGGGTTGGGGTTGTGGCTCAGTGGTAGAGCACTTGCCTGGCATGGGTGAGGCCCTGGGTTGGATCCTCAACACCACAAAAAATAAATGAATAAATGAATAAATGAATGAATAAATAAATAAATAAATAAATAAATAAATAAATTCAACTAAATAAAGGTATTGTGTCCATCTACAACTAAAAACGTACTAAAAAGCAAAATACACATATAATAGAATACATACTTCATAATTTTAAGTAAACTGTGGACATTTTCATTTTCAGTCATTAGAAAAGAATGAAGACAGGCTTTAGAAATGTGTTCATTAGCAACTGGAATTTTGCATTAATATTGTTTTATGAAACATTCATTTGAAATTGTAAAATCAGGAAAGTAAAAGTGAGAAGTTTTTCTCTCTTTTCTTCTCCTCCAGCACACTAATTTATTGTATATATATATTTAAAATGTATTATGGGCATGTTGAAAAATGTATATTCAATATCATTACAATATGAATTTTACAATCCATATTGTTTTCCATTATATATATGTATATCTAAGTGTAGAGTAATTTGGGGAATAATAGAAAACTACTATAAAGACAGTGATTTTCTGCTATAAAGGAAAGAATTCTATCTTCAATAGACTAACAATTTTGAATCACCCTATTTTAGAAATATTATTTCAGTTTATTCTAGATTTAAATTTTATCAAATTAATATCTATAGTTATCTAAATATTTGATTATATATATTGTTAGGATTTGGATAACAGGTGACTCCCAAAAGCTTAAAAGTGTCTAGTACAGGAATGTGCATAGGTAAATGACTATGTCATGAGAGCCATAATCTAACCAGTGGATTAATCCATTTGATGGATTAATAATCTGAATGGGTTACTGAGTGGGAACTGTAGGCAGTTGGGGCATGGCTAGAGGAAGTAGGTCACCAGAATCATGCCCTCAGGGATTATAAATCTTGTTTCCAGCTTCTCTCTTGACTCTCTCCCTCTCTCTCGCTCTCCCCTCTTTCTATTTCTCAACCTGTTTCCTGGCTGTGACAGCTAGTGGTTTTCCACTGCTACATCCTTCCATCATGACATTCTGCTTCACATGGGTCCCAGAGCTGAGGAGTATGTTGATCATGGACTGAACATCTAAAAACATGAGCCTAATATCAACTTTTTGTCTTCTAAATTGTTCTTGTCATGCACATTGGACACAGATATGAAAAGTTGACTAATACATACATTATATCATCATATAAATATATACTGGCTATGCATTCTAAAAGATGATGGCATTTTCATAGACACCCTTAATTTCATTTATCTTTTCCCCTTTATCTCTCTGCATTATTTAATTATAAAATTTGTAGAGCATTTCTGGTTCATAACTTAATTTTCTTTTTCCTTTGGCTATTGCACATGATGAAAAAATTGGAAACCATTAGGTATTTGTTAGTGATTTATAATAGAGGGAATTAAATTAGAGCTCCTACATATATTTCCCCTTTTTAACTTCAGAAAAATATTTGTCAAATATACAGAGGTTTGGACCCATTGCCACTGGAATGTCTACGGGCATCTCAAACGAGTATGCATAAGACTCAACCCTTGATTCATGTTATAATCTATTTCTGTGTTACTGACTTTTCATAAACTTAGTGTCTTAAAATAAGTTATTTTGTTCCAATTCATGCAGACTAAAAATTGGATGGGGAGATAGATTATTGATCTCTGACCCACAAAACATCAGTTGGTATGTCTGGGTCTTGAGTATGTACTCCCAAGATGGCTAAGAGGCTTCTTAACACATATGTCTGCCATCTTGTGTGCAGGTCTCTCTTCCTTCTCTCTCTCTCTTTCTTTCTCTCTCTCAGCATCAAGTGTTCTATATCAAGTGTTCTATATTCTGTTCGAACAGTAGCGGAGCCACCCTGGCTCAAGGGGTTAACCTAGACCAACCCCACCATGGAAGCAATGACACAAAATTTTTGGTCACCCTAAATTTGCTATAATTTTAGAGTCTTCAACTGTCCTTCAAATTCTTCCTACCACATAAAATTACTGTTATAGCCATCTTGGCAAAAACTTTTGTAGGCACTACTCCTTTCCTTTTCTCTCAGAGGTCATCTCAGAATATCCTATTAGCTATACCTTTTAAAGATATCCATAATCTGACTGTTAATTGCCAATCCATTGCTAATAACCTGGTGCAAGACATTGACATTTGGATGTTTGACAATTAATGGAATCTCGGATGCCCTAAAAGGGCTATTAGTGTTTATTTACATGAAAAGAATAATTTGTGGCAATACTGTTAATCAGTGCATGCCATCAGAAAAGGCAGTTGTGGGACTAATATCTTTAAAAGAGGAATTCGGCATACTTGTTATTATTTTAAAAATTTAAAATATCACCAAAAATAAGAAATGCATGGGGCTAAAGATCTTAAAGTTTGAAGTGTTCAGAGGGGTTTGAGTGCCCTTTCACTTTTCCCTTTCACATGCTCTACTCCATTCCAGACCGAATCATTCAAACTTTAGGAGCAATTGTTTATTGGGTTTATTGTGTTGGCTTATTTAATTCACAGGATATCATATCTGTGGGATATGATATGGATATTATTCACAGTGATATCTCCATATCACTGTTCACCTGCATGTCCTGTACTTTATCAGCTCATCTTCTGGGGGAGATTATCATGCCACATAATTCCATTTTCTGGAATCCTACATATTTGGAATTTTTAAAGTATTGTGTTTTTATATGCAGACCTTTTAAATACATAAATCAAATATAAAAATGAATCCTGAATATGTTCATTTGCATTATATCTTAAAATGGTCAAACATGCTTGTATCAAGAAAATGACAAAAAGCTATGCACAAAATACACTATTTTTTTTGCCAGTGTGCTTTAACAAGTGTTATTTTGTATTTAAATGAGATAATAATTATAAAAAGAAATGAAGCCAATGTTTTGCAGGGCTTATAAGGATTGCATGTTTGCTTCTTTTCTCTTTCCTAAAAAGCTGTGTAAGTCTCTGAATATTAGATTGATTTTCAAAGTAGCTTTGAAAATCACAAATTCAGCATATCCTTATGGGGGCACATTCTTATTTAATATTGATTATAATCAGGACAATGAAAGCACTGTTTTTGCTTGTTCTTCAGAGATTTCATAATGACAGATGTGGCGAGTTTCAAGTGTTTTAACTGGAGAGGCGTTATCACTGTGCGCTGCTAAAGACTGGTATGCAATCTGTTTTCACAGTAATTATCATTAATTATTATTGTTCCTCCTAAAAATAATATCATCTGAGACATACAGCTTAAGTGATCGTATGATCAAATTATTATTTTGAAGATTAGCCCTCAGTTAGGAAAACTGCCGGATGATTTCAGCAAGGTTTAAGGTAATTTATTAAACATCATTTGCAGGTGTTAAAAATGCTAATGTACCTGGCATGCACCTAACTCCTCAGCACCTTGCTAATAAATAATGTAAACACATATATAGCAGACAGGCACAGAACAATCTACAAACATTCTCACATATTCATCTTGTTTTGATAAATGACATTACATGAAACCCAATTTTTAAAGCTTTTCTCCAAACTTTCACTGCTGATTAGAAGTTGTCAGGGTAACTTAGCAGCCTTGTGTTGTGGTGTGATAGGAAAATACAGATCTCACTGTCACTGATTTCCTTCACCTAGGAAGGAAACGTGGACGCAAGTGTGGAAGCTGCTTATCTCTCCTTCTTGATGCTGGGACAGGAACCTGCTTCTCTCACCTAACTTTTTGGGTCAACTTAATTGCTGCCATTACAGAGCAGCTCCTTCCTATGTTTCCTGTTGAAAAACCAGATTTTGCCTCCTTTGCTCAATTACAGTTAATTCTTTCTTTATACAGCATCTGGTTTCTCACTGTAAATCTCTGCCAGCTTTCCTCAGAGTTTATCAATCATTCAATATATTCAGTTTACTGTAAGTAAGCCCTGTTGGAAGACCCATGTGGACACACATGTATGTAATATCTGCACATGTGTGGTGTTTCTCATGTTGTCCTTAAGTTAGCTACTGGTATTGACATTGATATTGAGTGTGACATAATCTCATTGTCCTATTATAAGGATTTACATACATGTAAAATATGCTCAAACATTCTCTGATACATTTGTGGGTGATATGATCACTACTTGTGTTAGTTATTTTAGTACCTTGGGATGATTTATTACCAGGACCTAGACACAGTGAATCCTTAATCTTTGGCTCATAAGTCTGACAGAAGATAAGTGTAAAGTTTAGGATATTTGTGAACCTATGTGAAAAAAAATCAGGTCTTCATTTTCACTAACCTCTAAGATTAGTATAGTATATCCTTTCATTATGAATAAAGAAAAACACATAATAACATTGAACACTACTGTGGTATTGGTATCAATAGGAATCATGGATATTTTCCTATGCAAGATTTATGTTCACTGCTATAATTAAATTGCAATCCTGCCACGGGATAAATTTTAGAGTCTCCCACTTGCCAGTGTTGGTGATGCTGCTTCTGGTGGTGTTCAGCCAACTGATGATCGCGTTACACGTTCTTACCATGGAGGGTAGCTCAGAAGTCCTTGCAGAATTATTTCTTTGAAAGAACCAAACCTTATCTTCTAAAATGACTAAGGAAGCCTAAATCCATTTGCAGCAACACATCCTTGGAACTGCATTTTCAAGACTTGTAACCTTTAAACAAGACATCGACAATTTTTGCTGTGTGGCTTGCTATGCATGTTGGGTTGTCAGAATCTAACCCTAGAGTTTAATTTTATCATTTGCACTTAATCTTGCTTTAAAAGAGTAAAATTTATCTTTTCATTGCTTACATTTTAATTGTACATCTTAATGTGCTAACAAACAAGCATATCATTTCTATATCAAAATATGTGAATTTTGAAATAATTTAATAATATTTATGATATTTAGTGTAACCTTTGTATTCTATTGTATTAAATTAAAAACATTATTCTGAAAAGAGGCTACATGGATTTCACCCAACATCACAAAAAGTTTCAGATTCCCTGATCCAGAGGATTGAATTTCTTTAAAATTAAAATATACTATTTCTCTAGTACATCTAATGTAGACTCCTTATATATTTTTTCTTTTATTGGTTTTTCAAAGACAAATGCAGATTCAAAACTCGGTAGTTCCTTTTACTTTGTTATTTACATCAGTTAGCTTAAGAAGCAGGTTATATTTTTCAATGTGGAAGCATCATTTGATGTATGCACTGAATTTTCTAACGCTAACATTTAAGTTTGCTGTAAAAGTTTGTCGTGAGGAAGGCATAGTGACTTCTCAGAATGTATGTATTGTGTTAATAACTTTAAACATTGTTGATGAAAGAAAGAGTGAATTGATGACATCACAAAAGAAAACTTCCTAACAAGAGTGAAAGAGGAAAGAGCTGTTTTTTTTATTTAAGAAAAAATTTAAATAGTTTCACATTTTCAGTAAATAATAAAGATAAATGTATAAAAGTTCCAAATAAACACAGAAAGAAAACATGGAGAGAGGTGGCAGGAACTAGTCTCACCAAAGAAATCAAGGCCTTGACCACTGGGAAATTTAAGTATTTAGATGTTTTGCCATAAAAATGTGAGCATCAAACACTGTGAAAATACTCAAACCACATGAAGAGATGTTGCGCAAAACAGTTGTTCACACTGTCAGTATAAAGAAAGGACACCAAAGAAACTAGGGGATGGGATCAGAGTGTTCTTTAATCCGCATACCTGCATCAGGTTCTGCTATAGTTTGGATGTGAGGTGTTCCCTAAAGCTCACATGTGAGACAATGCAGGAAGTTTTGGAGGAGAAATGACTGGGTCATAGCCTTAACCTAATCAGTGAATTAATCCCTGATGGGATTAACCAAGTTATAACTGGAGGCAGGTGGCGTGTGGCCAGAGGAAGTGGTTCATTGGAGGCATGACATGGAGTATATATTTTGTATCTGAAGAGTGGAGTCTCTCTCTCTGCTTCCTGATTATGGTGTGAGCTGCTTCCCTCTGCCACACTTTCCCACCATGATGTTCAGCCTAGCCTCAAGCCTTGAGAAATGGAGCCTGCCTTCTATGTACTAAGAACTCTGAAACCACGAGCCCTCAAATCAACTTTTCCTCCTCTGTAGTTGTTCTGGTTGGGTTTCATTAGTCACAATGAAAAAGCTGACTAAAATAGTTTCTAAGTGATTGTCACATACTGTTTTATTAGTCTGATTTCCGTTGCCTTAACAAAGTACTTGGGATGGATGCTTTATAAAGAAAAGAGTTTATTTAGATCACAGTTTGGGAGGATGAAGGTCCAACACTTGGTGGCTCCATTGATCTCTGGTGAAGTCTTCATGGTGAATGTCATCACAATTTTGGAAGCATATTCAGAAAAAATATGTCATAAAACAGGAAAACATAAAAGCCCGTAAGGGCCAGGCTCATTCTTTTATAGCAGCTCACTCTTGTGGGAGCTGGCTAGAGTCCCAGAAGAACTATCTCAATTTCTTCTGATAGTAGCATCCCCACAGTGACTTAAACACGCCTGCTAGTCTTCACAGTTTAAGGGGTTCACAAGTTCTTAACATTGCCACACTGGGGACCAAGCTTCCAACACATGAATCTTTGAAGGACACACTCAAACGGTAGAAAAACCATGGCAATTGCTATGTGATATAGCAGTTCATGTTGTAGTCTAACCTATGAAATAAGTTGGGTAGGAAGTTTTAGAAGACAACCTGCCTAAGATTAACTGAGTCTTTAAGATTTGGCAAAACTTCTCTAAAACTTTTGGAGTTCAGTAATTTTTTATTCTTTCACATTTAAATAACACCACCTCTTTACAGGAAGTGGATTTGAGAGAATTCTTAGTATCTTTGAAATATTGAAATCACACTTGAATTCTGAAGGAAAGATCTCAAAAATTCTTATTGACATTATAAATAATTTATTAAGCATATTTATTTCTTGTTCATAGCATTCAGTATCTCCTTAGCAACAACATTATGCAAATGGAAAGAAAAGTGAACAGTGTTCCTACAGTACCCCATTGCTGAGGGGAACTTGTTCAATGTGTTGAAGCAAGAAATGAGAAAAGCTTCTTCCTTTACATATCAAGGCTGCTCCTTTAAAATTTTAATCTTGATTAACATGCATTAATTGTAAACATTAATGGGGTTTAGTTAAACATTAATGGAGTTGAGTGTGATATTTCAATATGCCCATTCAGCATGCTCCAATCAAATTCAGCCTCCCTTTATTTACCCTGTGCCCCTCCCTGCAACCTCTAGAAATCACTATTCTACATTCATGTTGATTTGTTTTTAACTTCCATGTGTCAGATCCAACATGCAGTACTTGTATTTGTCTCATTTCCTGAACATATTGTTATCCAGTTCCATCTATTTTGCTGCAAATGGCAGAATTTCATTCTTCTTTATGGCTCAGTAGCATTTAATAATAAAATATCACATATATATGTGTACATATTATAATCACGTTTTCTCTATCCATTTATCTATTGATGGGCAGCTAGAAGGGTTACATATCTTAGCTATCATGAATGGTACTTAGTAAATGTGGACATGCAGGTCTCTCTTTGTTATGTTCATTTAAAGTCCTTGGAAAATCTATTCAGTTCAGGTGGCAGATCTACTTTTATTTTTAGCAGAACCTCCATGCTATTCTCTAAAATGTTGGTATGACTTTACACCAGACCCAACAGTGTATGTGAGTGCCTTTCTTAACTCTATCTTTGCTAGAATCTATTTTTTAAAAAAGAATTTTTGTGTAGTAGCCATTGTAATTGAGGTGAGAGGATATTCCCTTGTAAATTTGATTGGCGTTTCCCTGATGGCTAATGTCATCAAGTATTTTTCCACATAGTTGTTGGACATTGTTATTTCTTCTTTTGAGAACCGTCTATTCAAATCATTTGCCTATTTTCTTTTAGTTGATTACTTTTTTGTTAAACTTTTAGAGCTCCTTACATGTTCTGGATATTAACCTTCTGTCAGACACAGTTGACATAGTATCTGCCTTCTGTAGATTGTCTCTTCTATCTGCTCATTATTTTCTTTACTGTGTAGAAACTTTTTAGCTGGATGTAATGCCATTTGTGTAGTTTTGTTTTGTTTCCTGTATTTTTGGGCTCATATCTGAAAATCATTGCCTTTGCAAATTTCTTGCAGTGTTTCCTATATGACTTTTTCATTTTTAGTAATTCTGTCTTCCATTTAGTATCAGATTCATTTTGAGTTGTTTATTGTGCAGGGTGAGTGATAGGCTTCAAGTTTTAATCTTCTGCATTTGGTTATCCAATTTTCTCAGCATCAATTTTTGGAGAATTCTTCTTTCCTCAATGTATATTTTTGGTCCCTTTGTTGAGAATCAGTTGATTGTAGATTTATGGATTTATTTCTGGGATCTCTATTCTGTTCCGTCGATCTGTGTGTTTTCATGTCAGACCACGCTGTTTTGGTTTTATGGCTCTGTAGTATGTATCAAAGCAGGAATTAGGATGAATTCAGCTTTGATCATTTTATTCAAGATTGACTCTTCATGATCTTTTGTGCTTCCATTTGAATTTTAGAAATGTTTTTCTAGTTTTGTGAAGGATGTCCTTGGCATTTTGATGGTGATTTTATTAAATCTTTAACTCACTTTGAGTTGTAAGACATTTAAAAATATTAATTCTTCATTTGTGAACATAAGAGTTCTTTCATTTTTTACATGCCTCCAGTTTCTTTCATAAGCGTTTTGTAATTTTCACTGTAGAGACTTTCACTTTGTTTCATTGTTAGATTTATTCCTAGATATTTCATTTTTTGTAGCTATTGTGAGTGGGATTGCTTTGATATTTTCGTTTTCACCATCGCTGTTACTGAGAGCAGGTTTCTATGTTGATTTTGCATCTTTCAATGTTACTGAATTTACTCAGCAACTCCAATAGTTTTTCTTGCTGGAGTCCTTAGGTTTTTCTATATCGAGTATCACATTATTGGCAAACAGGGGTAATCTAACTTTACCCTCTGTCTATGCCTTTCATTTTGTTTGTCTCATCTAATTGCTGGGGCTAAAACTTCCAGTCCTATACTTAATAGGAGAGGTGATAGTGGACACTCTAGTTCTGTGATCAGATCAGAAAGACATTAGAGATGTGGAAGGAGGGGGGAGTACAGGGAGGTACTTTGGAGTGAAATTGATTAAGTTGTAAGCAACTAGAAATACACTACAGTGAAAACTACTATTCTGTATAACTAAAATACACCAATTAAAAAGTTTTTAAAGACAATACAAAAGACCAAAGAAACAGGTTTTTTTTGTTTTTGTTTTTGTGTTTTAAGAAAAAGACAAACATTTGCTAGACTCACTAAATCTAGCAAATGACTAGTTTTAGACTGACTAAGTCTAAAAATGAGAGTGTAACCAAAAACTTGGTCCTTGTCCCTGATGTCAATTCAATAATGAGGACACGGTTTTGAGAAAAAGGAAAACAAGGTTTATTGCTTTGCTAGCAAAGGAGAAACAGAGGCGACTGTTGTCCCAAAGGCTGTGATTCTGCCCATTGGGAGGGACAGGAGGGTTTTAAAGGAAGTCTTCAAGGGTTACATTCCAGGTGTGCCCTGGTAGTGGGTTCCAGGGCACCTCCATGGCCACTTGTTAATTGGGAGATAATCATCTCCCAGATCCTCAACGGGCACCTCCTTCCTGTAGGGGGTGTGCTCAAGGGCAATTACCTAGAGGAAGAAAGAGATAACACTGCCTTCCTAATCTTATGGCGGGGGAGGAGAGATGAGAAAAAAATCATGTTCTTCTGGAAAACAAGCCTCAGAGCCATAAGGGTTACATTCAGAAGGTGAGGGGACCACTGTGACAAGAGAAGACCCAAATCAAATAAGAGACATTACAACTGATACACTAGAAATAAAATGGATCAATAGAGACTCTGTGTCAACAAGTTGGAACACCTTGAAAAGCTGGATGAATTTCTAACATGTATGACTACAAAATTCAACCATAAAGACAGAAGATCCTAGCACACAATAATGGGAAGTGAGACTGGATTGCTAATAAAGTATCTCCCTTTTTTTAGGATCTATGACTTCACTGCTGAATTACATCAAACTATAAACAAGAATCAATGCGAATTCCTTTCAAAGTATTCCAAATACTTGAAAGGGTTGGATCCCTCCCAAACTCATTCTGTGTGGCCAGCATTATCCTGATACCCAAATCAGACAAGGACACAACAAAGAAAAACTATATACCTGTGTCCCTGATAAGCACAGCTATAAAAATTCTCAATAATATACTAGCAAATCAAATTCAGTGGCACAACAAAAAGATCAGTCACTGCAATCACCAAGTATCGTATGATGAACTTCAACTACATTTGTACAATTCCATGAACTTGTAGTTCAGTTATAGAGAGAAGAGACTTCAAACAAAAATGAGGGAAAGATTTTGTTAAAAACATAGTGAAACTGAAAGCCTGAGAGAAATCCCTTCTTTTTTTCCTACATAATAAAATACAGCAAGACAATGGGGACACACATCTTCTTCGTGTATGCTGAGGCAGGCAGATGGAAATGGTATTGTAAAGGACTTTGAAATGGCAAAAACTGGTATTCCTCTGACTACTACAGTCCTTCTGGATAATTTCTGTCTTTTATAGGCTTTAGGTATTTTGTGTCTTTGTAAAACAGATAACAACACAAAGGATTCTCATCTACAGATAAATCAGTCAAGTCTGTTAGTGTGCAGTTGGCTATTGCCCTGCGGACAGACCCTTTTGTATCTACCTGAAAATTCATTTCATCGTTTCTTGTCTATTTGCGTGGTACTTCGGTTTCCCCTTTGAACTAGTTGGAACAATTACTGGTTACACAAGTCATTAGCGAATTAAATAAATCTTTGACAATGCTCACTTTATACCTATATGAGAGTAATGATTATAACCTCTTTCAGAAATAATCTTTTACTGCTTTGGAGGACACTCACTGAGATAAGTAGTGGGTTCACTGGGCAGCCAGGTGAACTGCAGCGTAGATGAATGTACCTCACGGGCAGCTGAATCCCATGTGTCTTTCGTGGCTTGCAGAGCTGAGCAAGAGAGGGACCACAACTACAGTTTTATTCCATCTCTGTTTTTCCAGATTTTCGACCTTTCTATTATTGTTTCTTTGTTGACAAAACTTTATGCCCAATGGTGGCAGCAGTAACTGGAGATTTGTTTCTACAACCTCAGCGTTTGGCGAACTCTTCAAATGACATGGATTAAAATCTATTTTCTCCTGAGGTGAGAGATAACAGAAATCTGTCTTGTGGACATTTGTCATTATTTCTCTTTGGAGCTCAATTCACTGAAGACTTTTTTGGTTACTGAGAAGTACAGTTCACTGGAGATTTCATGGCAGACTCTCTTGTGCTTGTTTCATGTTTTTTTTTTTTTTTTTTTAATACTTGAAAAGAAGTACCAAGATTTATTTCTAAGGAAAAGCAGGGGTATTCTTTAGTTTCTGCCCATGTGTTGGTGAAGTTTTCTTTCATCCTTTTCCTAGTCCACGGAAGGGCGAGGCAGGTGATGTGACTCTATAAAGCCCAAGTGGAATAGCAAGGCTTATGGAGGCTCTTCTGAGAGGCACCATGTTTTCAGCTGCACTTCAACCTGCGAGGACTTCCCTTTGAACTTGCTGGAAATCATGTTTCCACCACTTAAAGCCTGAGAATTGAAGACACAACAGAATAGAGCCAAGACATAGAAAGAAACAGAATCCTGTGACTATCAGTGGAACCCCTGCCATAACTCAGGTGCCTGAGAGCAATCCAGGTCCGAGACATGGCAATTTCATGAGTGAGTTCTTTACCTGTTGTTGCTTTAAACTTCTTACCTGTGTTTTCTGTCGCTTGATTTCCAATGATTCCTCGTTGGAAGGACGATGGGTTTGATCTCTGCCCATTTTCCTTAAGGCTAAGATTAGTGGAGGGAGCATATCCATTCTCCCCAGGTTGCACCCAGTGTGGATCAGGGCCCTTGGGCTGGTGCTATTCCCTCCAAGAGACCCAGGGTCAGAGACTCACCCCCACGTTTGAACTCATGATCCAGCCATCTCTCATTATTCAGTTTCTGCATTGATGATATATGAAGCTATTTGTCTTTTTGCGCTTCCTGCTTAGTGAGAGAATTCCTGGCCCAATCATGTCTCTGTAATCTCACTTCACACAACTATATGCAGATTAAGATTAGTGAAGCAGCTGAAGCAAAGGACTGCCTGAGTCAAATCATACAATCATACAATGACATACAAGACAATTATATATTTATGTAGTTATATAAGTATATAACAATTATATATTATATATAATATATATCATATATTATATATATATTTTATATTTATATTATTTATTGTATTATATATTATATATAACATATATAATATAGTAATATATTATATATATTTTATTATACATATATACATATTTATAGATTTTATGATTATCTTATTTTTGTAGATTAAGAAGACTGGATGGTAGTGGGTATGGAAAGTCCTTCTCTACCTCCTCTTCCAAGCCCCTATTTAGCTTTTAAAACCTAAAACACCCTCAATTAAAGATCAAGCTGGCAATTTCCTTCTCAAACACCAAGTTCCTACAGTACCACAGACCTGAGCCCAAGTCATGGCACAGGGAAAGGACTCTGTTCTTCTATTCAAAGGATAAAATGTTAAGAATAAACATCACTGCTTGCAAACAGCAGAAATCTTCCCCAGGGGGTGTGTTCCAATGAATGAATGAATGTGTTGACTAGAGGGAGACAATCTTGGTGCACAATTTTACTGTCAGGAATGGTCAGTGAATAATTTTATATTTGCCAACAAAACACACATCTGCAAAGATGGTGACAGTGCCCTGCAGTTCCTGGGACCCTAGGTTCATCCTGCTTACTACTGGCTTGGTCACAGGTTCCCCGGGGGCACATGGAGGGAGTACATTTGGACCATGGTTATTGGTTTTACGACTTCAGAATTTCTGGGAGGTTAGTTTGTCTTACCTTCCTACCCAAAAACTCCAGACCCCAAGATTCTGCAGGACAGTTGCATGAATGTCCACCTAAGGAATCTGCCTGCACCTGAACTCTGCCATCTGTTAGCACAGGTGTGAAGCAATGGATAAGTTCACCTTTCTTACCTGAGATAAGGCCAAGGGTTTTGTGGTCATCGTTGTTGTTCTCTCAATTTCAGCATATTTACTTCCCCAAAGACATTTCTATTCACTCTTCACCAGAAGCTGACCCTAACATGGCATGTGGACGTTTATCTCCTTTCGTCTTGGGTAAAAGCCATCAAAACAAAGTTCCAGTCCTCATCCTAAATTGACTTTTTTGAGATGCTTCCTACAATGATTCCCTATCTGTGTGCCTTCAATCTGAGGGATTTCATTTTGTTCACAAAAAGGGTTGTTCTTATAAATTATGTCTAAGTTGATGGGCACAGTAATTGTGAAAAGGGAGATTGTGGGTAACCTTGGAGAGCTCAGGGATGAATAGGCCAAAAGCATCCCCTCAGTATCACTCACTTCATCATCTTTTTCCCTCTTCCTGTATCCACGTTGAGTCCAAAAGACAAGAAAAGAATGAAGGGCTGAGATTCAACTGTTCCCTCTCTTTAGACTGGTGTGGGTATTCAGTGATCATGACTTACTATTGGAATTAATGAACCTCTGTGTTACTAAGCTATTATTCATTTACAAGGGCACAACAACATTTTCTTATAGTTTTACACTGGAAAACTCAAAGAACTTCTTTCTCTTTGTGATCCTCAATTGATGTTTCACGAAGTATTCCTTTGCCTGAGAAGGGCACGGCATTACCATCCTAGCATGCAGAGTTAGGACCCCTGCCTCTGATGAGCATCTCTCAGAAGCTCTATGGTTCCGCCCCATCAGCCCCAACACAAAGGCTTGACTGCTCCACCTGGGATGGGAAGGGGACGGATGATCAGGGGTTGGGAGTCTTTGTTCTCCTATAGGTATCATGGATTCTTTTTATCATCAAATCCATGGTCCCTGAATCATTGTTTGAAGTTGCACCATGGAGTCATGTACTATATGCACAAAGTTTTGTGTTCTCCCTGGAATAATATTCTAATCTGCCTCGAGAATTCAGATTTCTCTCTTTGCTAATGTAGCTGACTTAGAAAAGTGGGAAGGAGAACAGAATAAAGAAACTTCCAGCTGCTCAGTGGTCTGGAACCAGCTTTCCCTTATCTGATCATTGTCCCTACTTTTCAAAAATATTGAAGATAGAAAGTGGAAAGGCACACCATACCAGAAGTTAAAGACTGGAATTCCAAGAGAAGAGGTGTGTCTCCATCATCAGAAGAGCCCTGCTCCACCAGGCAACTGGGCACTGAGAAAGTGAGCTCGGGACTTGAACCCTAGATACACAATAAGTTATGACCAATCACATAAAGAAGAAGGTGATTATGCACAATCATAGAAATGAAAATTTGTACCCCACATGTGTACAATGAATCAAAATGAAGTCTGTAAAAATAAAAAAAATAAAGTAAAATAAAATAAAAAGAAGAAGGTGAGCTCTCAGAATCCATCCCTGACCCTCACAGGTACCTCCACTATCCTGGTTCCAAGACACCCCTGCACCCTTCCCATGCCTTCTTACTCAATGCAGATTAGAAGAAGACTCCCAACCCTTGATTTTCCATCCCCTTCCCATCCCAGGTGGAGCAGCCAAGCCTTTGTGTTGGGGCTGATGTAGAGGAACAATGGAGCTTCTGAGAGATGCTCATCAGAGGCAGGGGTCCTAACTCTGCATGCTAGGATGGCAGTGCCATGCCCTTCTCAAGAGACTCCTTTGCTTCATTGTGTATTTTCACCTTGCACTTATTCCACTGTGTCATGCACTAATGAATATATTATTGAGGTCAGAAGTCAGGGCTCTGTGTAGAGCAGACCTCAGAATTATTCCTCCAGAAGCGTGAGAAACTATTTTGCTTACTCACCTGCTCCTGTTAGTCCTTAGTTGTGGGATACTGCAGAGCTTCAAACACTCCACACTCCTGCTCTGCCCTGCAAGGAGGCTGCACTGGCTCCTGTCTTCAGGAAGTTCACCATGGGATTAGTCACTGAGAGTGGCAAGAAGATGGGGATCAGACACTGGCAGAATCACCCACAATCATCTAGCACATTTCTCCTGCCTACCTCTACATCCTCATCTTGTGAAGGGAAATTATAAGTCCTCAGTCTACCCTTCCAAATTTTTTTAACAAATTAAATATTTTATTCTTAATCTCCCATACAACATTAATCAATCCATGTAACTAACTCGTGATGGCTTCTGGAGTTTCCCTGGAAATATGCCTTACAAGGGGGTGTTTTCCCCTCACCCATCTGCCACTGGTGAGCAACGGTGTGGAGCTCATCTGGTGAGGAGCTGCCTTCTGACCACACGACAGCTGCTCATGCATTTCTGACCCTTCTGGTATCCTTAGCTACATTGACCAGGAACCTCCTTGATCAGTTTCGTCCTGTCCATTAGTCAATTCTTAAGACTTATTTAACTCTAGTTTCATCAGTTCAACTTTCTTGGAAGATCATTGTGCAGGGGGATACTATTTTGTGTAGAAAGTAATGGCTTAAGGATGAGCTGTTTCTTGGAAAATTACTTTCCAAGGAATAACAAACATTTCTCTATGGCCTTTCCTAAAACTTTGCTTTCAAAATTATTATTTGTTTTTCTCAGACTGTACCAATGGTCAAAATAGCCAATTCTCCTACTTAAATTCAAGCACTAATATCACAGTAGATATTATTTTATGTTACATTCTACTTAAATCCTTCCCTGCTGTGTATGCATTAGAGCCACCTGAGTGACTATACTGTCCTGTGTAGGCCACAGAATAACTACCACCCACTTGTAGGAGCATCTTTGCATGAATCATTTCTGCATTTTAGTGGCTTCCTCTCGACACAGATGTCCCCATTTGACTTATCTGCCCTATGTGTTTTTGAGGTCTGGACTTAACATGGATATCACTACTCCTAAAATAATTAGGAGGGATTAAGGTGGAAAACTTGTCTGAATTTGCTTGGTAGTCTCTAGTTCAGGTATTGCTTTGAATAATAATTAGATTCTGCTGTTTTCCCTCAGAATCTTCCTAGACGTGTGGCCGCTCTGACCTCGACCCATCTCGGCTCCACACACCTGCACAAAGCTGATGAGCCTAATGGAAGTGGCAGCATCTCTCTCATTCTTGCTGGTGCTGCCATGTTCCAAGGGACCTGGGGAATTTTACATTCTAGAAAGCACTATTAAAGATGTCTTAAGTTCTCTCCTTTTCTCCAGAGATGTGCCCTGCAGTTCCCCATATTTCAACCAGAGACACACTTGTCAAAAGAGACTCACTCAGATATCATCACTTCTATTCCTCAGGAACAAACTCCAGGTAAACCTTCTGAATAATAAGACGCCCTTTCCCTGGAGTCAGTAGTGGAGCTCCTAGATTCTTCCTCGGGCTGCGCCATTGTACAGAGCAGAACATTTCAGCGGTGCGCTCTGCTATGCAGGCCTGAGGCTACAGCGTTTTGACTGCTCCACGCAGCTGCTTTTCAGGCTGCACTCACTAATAACTCTATTATAATATTTATAATACTGTCATTAAACTGAGAGTTTTGCTTGTCCCCAGACACTATCAAATCATCCTCCATCCTTAGTTCATGCTAATGCCTTCATTCTGTTCCGAGAGAGGGCAGACCTGTTGACAGGGAGAATTGTTCTGTATGTCTTTGCCAACATTAAACCTGCTGGAGCTAAAAACCGGTGTCCCAGCTGCCTGTTCTTGGCTTAAAGCCAGCGAGCTATGGATTCCAAGGGCTGGTAGACTTGCAGCTCCATCTTGTGCCCCACATCAGCCTGGGTGGATCAGAGGCCAGAGCCCTGGCCATGTTTGGATATTTCCTTTGTTCCTTTTCTTGGATGCTGAATTTATGTTAACGAGGCAGGGGAATGTCCATCTATGTGTTTGCAAAGTACCATAATCTAAACTCTTTCAGCTAATGGAAATTTGAGAGAGATATCACTGTGCTTCAGAGCCCTGAAGTGACATTAACAGAGTGGAGGCAGGAATGGAATGCATTCAAGGTGGGTCAGCATGAGACGTGGGTCCTTGAGGTTGGTTCTTGCCAAGAGGCTTTGCTTCAAGCCTTTCAATGATTGAAACAGAACACAGGTCATAACAAAGTCTCAATGGCTATTGTGGATAGGACTTGAAGTCAGATGAGAGTGGAGATGAGAGCAGGAGGGCAGGGGTTTCTGAGGACCCAGGAGGCTGATGTCCTGCTTGCGTCATGCCTGTCACTTCAGCATGGGGAGATTTCCTGGAAGGGTAGTGACTCTTTTGCACTGAAAGGATCTGACAAGTATTTTGTTCATGGAAACAAAACATCCTGTCTAGGAAGTGAATCAAGGCACAACGGCTCTGGCAGATCACAGAGACCCAGTCACTGAGCGTACACTCAACAACAGCAAGAACAAAACAAAACCGACACTGCTGTGATGTATTACAGCATTTAACTCAGAGTCTGGGACAACACAACATTTTCTCTCTCTCTCTCTTTTTTTT
>JAJEJO010004905.1:266786-299489 GCA_020662805.1 Glaucomys volans | reverse complement strand
TTTTCTCCCAATTAAGCCAGGAAAATAAACAGGAGCACGATGCTACGCTTTTCCAGGTCTTAGAGCTGAGTTTCGGTTGCTTTAATTAGAAAACACTGATAAAGAAACTGATGAAAATTACTGGAGGGAGAACTGTTAGGACTTTAGAATCAGGTTGAAAGAAATGGTCCCCCATGGGGGAGCCAGGATGAAGGGCAGTCGATCAGCACAACAAGGAAGTTGGGCAAGAAGTTCCAGGGACCATCCCCACCACCTCCTTCCAGTCATATTCTTCTGTTTTAGACAGTGCAAGATAAAAATGCTCATGTAAATAAGTCTATAAGTAGTCATTTATTGAATATATAATAAAACATTCTAGGGCATAAGAAAAGCTTAATTGTAAGGATTTTTCTTTTTTAGAGAGTGATAAAAATAATGACATTTTATATTAAATGGTGTGCTACAGTTTTTGGAAACCATAGTATGTTTAATTTACCTGTCTATTGGCTTCAGCAAAGAACCTAACCTAAATTTTGGGGCAAATTTAATTACCAAAATGAAAAGTAATTGGGAAGAAAAAAATAAAATACATCACAGCAACAATATACCATTAGTGACTGCTTTTCACTTTGTATAAATGGGATGTAGTCCCAGCCTGTTGACTTAATATATATAGTAATTTTGCAATCTAAATCTTTTATATGATCAGTTTAATTGTTGATAATAAGTAGTGAATTAGAAAATATGCATGGGAATGTATTTCACAGAAAACAAAAGACTAAACAAAATATCACAATTGACAGGCTTTTTAAAACAAGAATGTCAGCATTTGGTATACATATGGAAACTAGTAACAACAATATAGATTTGAGTGCTCTTTAAGAAAAGAAGGAATTTTGTATACATTTTGGAAGGATTTCCTTCAAAATGGTAATTTTTTTATGATTCTAGAAGAAGTTGTATCTTAGGTGTCCTAAAACCTTCTTCAGGAACTCCTTCCCTGACTGTGACAAATAAATTAGTTTTTATTATGCTTTCTCTGTTCTCAACAGGTACTTAATTTAGCTTGTTGGAAAAAGAGTCACTCTCAAAATTGAACACCAGGAAGAGGAAAAATTACTCTAGCTGTGGTGGGAAATTGAGTAAGAGGTTAAATTGGATGGTCTGAAAGGCATGTAAGTGGGGCAGGCTAGCCTGGGATGGAATCAAAGACAAAGTCAGGCAAATTCAGTACAAAGTGCCAACATGACACCAGTTATAGTGGCACCACCATTTGTGGTCAGCAGAGTGTCCCTGTGAGTGACAGATGCCGGCCCTGTCCAAGTTTCTCACCAACTGAAGAATTAACATGACTGCCCTGGTGGATGTGTAGGGACGCAGTATTTCCACTCACTCTCTGAAAAACTGCTGCAGCTTCTTTTCCTACTCAGTTCTACTCTACAGTAGCAGTGACATCACTAGATCAGCTTGCTTTGTCCCCTTTGGCTTCATCAACATGGTTAGTTTCTTGGGAAAGGAAAAGGATATTTCAGAGAAATAGTCTTTAATGTCTTCCTTTCCTCTCTGGATGACAGCAACATAATGGTTCATTTCTGAGTCAACTGCTACATGTAAGATATTTTGTTTAAGCAGCAGTTTGGATATTGCTTTTCAGTTGTGATTAGCATTTAAATAAGTAGACCTGGAGCAGAGTGTTTCTTAAAGAGCAGCTAGTGGAGGGCCATGGCAGACCCAGTGCTAATTCTGAGACAATTACAGGTATGGTGAGTTTCACATAAGGTATGTACAATTGCTCACCCTACATTCACCTATTATTCTTGCTCTAGTAAGATTTTCTGAATGTATACTCACAAGATGCCAAGCTCTTTGAAGAATGGAGGGAGTAGGAAGATAAAAACTTGTATAGAAGCCATGCTCTCAAGGCATTTTGGTTATGATCGGGACTGTAAAACTTTCAAAATTAATCTCAATGCAGTGTTTTTATATTAGATCAATTTTTTTCATTTATTTATCCATTCATTCATATAACAATTTCTTTAAGAAATTAATCAACACTATTGTTTTTCAAGAACTATAGTAGTTACTAGGGTCACAAAGCTGAATAATCACATTTCTTTATTCAAAGAGAAAAACTCTAGAGGTAAACTATTCCAATGAACTTAATCAAGGGGGTAGAAAGAGGCAGATAGAATTATTGTGTCCAAATGCTCAGTTTCCCAATACACAGTTCTTTCAGCCTTGCCTATTGCATCAGCACGTTCAGGGCTCCCATTTCTGTGAGTTCATCCATGTGGCTGACTTTTGCCAGTGACATGTGACAGGTGGTGATCAGCAGTGAAATTCAAGAGGCAACTATAAAAGCTATTTAATAGTTCTATTATGTATTTAGATATTTACATTTTTCCACAGGAAAAAAATAAGTCATAATAGGAGAATTTCCTTTACCAAGGTCCCAAAATGAATGAGAAAATGCATGGGAAATATTTATCAGCCAAACCTCAGATGCTTCCACAAGAGAGTGAGAAATGAAGTTGTTGTAACCACGGAGGGTTTTTTTAATTCTTTGTTATCAAAGTAGGACTACTGTGCTGTTCTATTTTACCTATCAAATTCTGAAAATTACCTATTACAAAGGTTGTGAAAGACCTGTACTTTAGTCAAGGAAAGAAGATGGTTCTCATTATTTAAAACAGCATGAAAGCCTCCAGGAAGTGCAGATAAGGTTGATATCTTTGCAGAAGTAAAGATAGTTTGGTAAATTCCAAGTGAAAGGAAATAATGAGAGATTAAACTGAAGAGGGAAACAAGGGTCATGCCTTGCACGTCATTCTGAAAATTTAGTATGCTCATCCTCCATGCTAGGCTTCTGACAGAGGGTCTGCTGGCTCTGAAAGTCATTTCCAGAGTCAATACTTACAGTCCTTTGAGGATGCAAAAGCAAATACACACCCACACCCACACACACACGCACACACGCACACACGCACACATTCACACAGAAAGATGAGAGAGAGAAAGAGATTGATATGAGAGAGAGAGACAGAGACAGAGAGAGAGAGAGAGAGAGAGAGAGAAACACTCTGTGTAAAATTATTGTTCATATGGGCTGGGATGGTGCTCAGTGGTAATGCATCTGCCTAGCATGCTTGAGGCACTGGGTTTGATCCTCAGCACTCGGTTTGATCCTTGGCACTGCATGGAAAAAAATAAATAAAATAAAGGCATTGTGTCCATCTACAACTAAAAAAAAATTTTTAAATGATTATGGTTCATAGAGGAAATGTTATTTGAAACCATTTTAAAATATGAAAAAAATAGTGCAACATTTTAATGTTGGAGGCATAAAACTCAAAGCTATTCTAGGGACAAGGGACAACAGTATGGAAAACTAGATTGCCATTGTAGCATTACAGAACAATAGATTGACAGAGTGATATGGTACAATGTTTAGTGACAAATATCAATGGCACTAAATTTGTGTCCTCACAAAACAGAAGCTAGAAGGGCGAGAGCAAAGTTTATCTGCAAGAATCCTCTTATTCCATGCTCAAAGGAGCAGCCCTCCTGGCCTAATCACCTCTTGAAAGCCCTCCCTCACAGGACCATGTCCTTGACAACATCTGAGTATTGAAGGGGATACATTCAATCCATAGAGGATACTATTCAAGAAGAAAAAGGAACAAGAATAAAATGTTATTGATGTGTGAGGAGAAAGAAGGTAACATGGTGTGGAGTCCGACTTACCCAGCATCAAAACCCTTCCCTCAACCCCTTCGTCCTCCTGCTCTGTGGACTGTCCCAAGTCCTAGGGAAGGAGACCTAGCTACCATGAGACATCCTGGGTCCAGATATGTCCTCTACCACTTCTCACCTTGGAGACCTTAAGCAACATGAAGATCTTTGGCATCTTTGGCATCCTAATCTCAAAAATGTAAAGAGATAAACCGATTGTCTAAGAGTGACAACCATCAACAAACACCAAATTAAAAATATTTGCAAAAAAAAAATTATCTGTACTAAATATGTCCGGATTTTTTTTGGTCATTCTTTACTAAGCAACACAGTCTGGCAACTATTTATGTAATTTTTGTATTGTACTAAACAATGTAAGTAATATAGAGCTATTTGGAGGAATACAAAAGATATGTATATGTCACATGCAAATACTATGTCATTTTTTCATAAAGGATTTGAACAGCTGTAGTTTTGGTATCTCTGGGGAATCTTGGAACCAATCCCTCATTGATACTCATGGACAATTATCCAGTAGAATATTTGAAGTGACTATCTTGCCCCAAATACAAATAGTTATTTCTTTACTTGAAATTTGATTCTCCCTGGAATTTGTAAGTTGGGTATCAGCAGGTAGGAGATGGGCTCAGAAACTTGATCTGTGAGAGTCTACAAAAAATCCATACTCTCTAACTTCTGGCTTACTGGATGCTGTTTGAATTGACAAGATATGATGCTGGGGCTTGGGCTGGAGCTCAGTGGCAGAGTGCTTGCCTGGCACATGGGAGGCCCTGGGTCCAATACTTAATGCTGCATAAAAACAAACAAATAAAATACAGGCACGATGTCCATCTGTAACTACAAAAATTTTTTAAAAAATGATGCTTCAAAGATAACCTGAGCTGCAAGTATCATGGAAAAGAATCTGTTGAGTTGTTTTGAAGTTATGCAGGTAAACTGGAATTTATTGACCTAATTATGAATGCAAAGAAAAAAGAGTCATTAACATATTTAAATAATCCCCTAAACTGAAAAAATTGTAATGAGGTCCTATAATTCTGAAAATAAAAGTGGTTCTGAAGCATAAAATTATTGCCAGGAGATTTATTAACTTTCCTTTAGGGAGTACTAAGTATGAAAATACACTCAGCTATTATGTAATACATATATATATATATACACACACATATATATATATTTTGTCATATTTTGTCAATAGCTTTTGAATTAAATACATCGAACACAGACGCCCAGTAATTTAAAATACTGTCTGTGCTTGACAAAAGTCTCCCTATATGTTGTTCTTTTTACTTCCTTTATTTCAGGTAAATTATGGTAGCATCTTTTTTGACCGTGGCCTATTTATCTTAGGAGGAAACATTAGTAAAACGCATCTGCATACCATGGATGCTCATCAGATAAGTTCTTCTCTGTGCACTGAATGTTTTAACTTTCATAAATAGAACAATTTTTCCCCCTGGGTAAAATCTATTTCATAGATTAATATACACCCTTTCATCATTTAAATGGGCTGCAGTTAGAGATCTATGTTTACGACTCTGCTTGGGTACACTGATAGGTGGATAATACATATTCTGTTCTTTCAAAAGCAACACAGTTATATTATTCACTCCATTGCCTTTAACGAGCTGGCTCAGGGCCATCGTCATCAATCCTGACATTTACATTCCTTTCATGTTGTACCAGAGCCTTGTGATGACATAATTGTTGTTTGTATAATAAGTGCCGACGTGAAGTACATTAGCCATGAAAAACCTAATTTATAACCCAAATGGCCAGTTTGATCATTAACCGGAAAAAAAGAGAAGAACTCACAGTTTCAGAAAAAAATGCTACTCTAAGGTAGATAAAATATATGCTTAATATCTTACAACTTGGTGAAGACTGTGGAGTTGATTGAAATGCCTCAAAAACAGGGATGAGAGCAATGCAGCTGAGCAATAGAGGACTTGTAATTTATTTCTTTAATATAGCAGTAGTTTGTCAGGAGTGTCACAAAAATGTGGATTTGGCTTTATTATTGTTGCGTACTGCTCAGCACAAATGAATAATTCATTACAAGAAGAGAAACACAAGAAATATTAACAGTTATTTAACTTGACCACTATTATAGTTCAAGGAACTGTATTGTCAACAGGGTTTCCAGATAATATGCAGAACCCCAGTGAAATTAAATTCTGGATGAATAATAAAAGCTTTGCGCAAGCACAAGTATGTCCCAAATGTGGCGACCTAGTGGTCACTGAGCTGCTGGTTCCACATGGCATGCTGTATGAGCCAGGGGCTGAGAGGTGTGTGGGAGATGAGCTGATTGTAAGGTATGTTTGAGTTTTTTCAATACTTTTGTGTAATTTATTTGGAGATTCATTCTTGATCATTCTACATAAATCTCAGGTACTCAGAAACAACGGAGACAACAAAATATACACTGCCCTTAAGTCATACTTTAAAGCAATCTTTCTCACTTTGATGTAAGAAAGGATTTTATTTTTAATAGATAGGGCTAAATTTGATAAAGGATTTCAATAAACTTTCTAAAATATAAACGTATCTCCATAGACCTTCAAAGTGACTGAAAGCCAAAATTATGTGCTATACTTTAAATTTGTTTTGAAAATAGTTCTGGTGAATTTAAGTTTACTATTATTTTCCACGCCATCAAATAAGGGAGATAGGTATGGTATTGAATCCAATGGTAATTTTGGGTCCTTCAATTACTAGTCATTGAAAAAAAGTCTTTCAGAATAATGATCTGCCAGGCCAAGTATTTAGCCAAATCACTGATACTTTTTAAAAATTTTTTTGGTACCAGGGATTGAACTCAGGGGCACTCCACCACTGAGTCACATTCCCAGCCCTATTTTGTGTTTTATTTAGAGACAGGGTCTCACTGAGCAGCTTAGGGCCTCACTAATTTGCTGAGGCTAGCTTGGAACTCGAGATCCTCTGGCCTCAGACTCCGGAACCCCTGGGATTTCAGGCATGTGCCACCGCACCCAGCTCACTGATAGTTTTTGTCAGAAGTGTTCATCGATTATTTTAGTGGATCTAGTTTCTGATTTTATTAAAAGGTTTCATGTATTGTAGCCTAAAATACTTTTACTAAAGTTTTTGTATGAAAAAACTAAATTAAAAACCACAAAATTTTTCCAGTTTGAACCACAGAAATCCAGTGAGACAATCATAAGGATCATGGGATTATTCAGATTGGACGGAGTTTATGATGTGCTCAAACACATTATCAGACTGGAATTGGCAATAATCCATATAACAGTGTGACTAAAAATACAGATTTCTACAGTCTTGTATGTGCTGATGGCTTGGACCTTGAAGATCCTCCAACACCTCGTGTGGAAGGATTGGTGGGCCATTCTGTGTCAAGACTGGGAGGTGGTGGAACTCTAGGGGATGGGGCTAATGGAAGGAGGGTAGTTCCCTGCAGGGCCTGTTCTTGAAGGGGACAGCAGGATCCCAGGATGCCCTCTCTCTCACTCTTGTCACCAATGTGCAGACTTACTTCATTTTGCTATGGAAGCACATTGTAGTCAAGCCACTGATCTCAAAGAACATTGAAATCACTAAATGTTAGAGGACTTTTTAAAAAAGTCACAATTTACTTCACCTTGACTGAAATTCCTATAGAAGAGCTTTATGGTAGAGAGAAACTGTCAGGGAGCCACAAAGTTCACCAGTAGTATTCAATTGATACAAAAACAGAGTGAAAAAATTATCACCAAGCTTAAAAAGTCTCTTTGTTCAGAAAGGGATTACTGGTGATTTGGCTCTTATTTGATATATTGGATCTCCAATAGATTATTATTCACAGGAAATTGGAGCCACAAAGATCTCCAGTAGTGGTAAGTGGTATAACACACTTACTGGGAAATCTGTATTTAAAATATAGTTCAAAAATCATTGTCAGTCATGTTCCTCTTTCAAAGACAGGATAGACCTTGAGTGATGCTGATATAACATGATGTTTGTATGTTATTCTTTAATAACTAATTTTTAATAAAAAGATGAAGAAACATCAAAGACTTTGAGACTTGTAAGATTATGTGAAAGTACAGGGAAAAATTACGATATTTCAACTATTTTCTGCCCAACATTCATATATAATAAATCATACAATGTTCAAAAAAAAAAACTGTGCTAGGAAGAATAAAATGAAAAAAAAAAAAAAAAAAAAAAACACACATGGGTAGGAACCAGAAGAGCAAAACCTGCACCATTTATAACATATAGACTCCTGATAAATCACCAATTGGATGGAAAACACTAGGCCCTGCACTCTGCTGCCTCAGCCTTCAATGCAGCATTCTGCACCAGGCAGGGTGAGCAGGGCAGGGCAGGTTTTTGAAAACCCAGAGCTTAGAATCTTGGACGCCCCAGGCAGTCTTGTTCATCACCCAGGCTATGTATCAGTCCATCTTGCTGCAAGGACCTCCCCCACTGTTCTCTCCAGCACTGAGCGCTCTCTCCAGCCCACTTGCCCGTGATGTGGAAATGAAGACTGGAAAAAGTGCCACGCAGGCACTTTCTCTTTGTTCTTTTGAATTTTTATGTGAACCTTCCATTTCTTCACTGTGAAAGTCCAGCATCAGAAGCTCAGGACAGGAAGTTGAAATTGAATTAAGATAGCATTTTTTGCTTATTTCTCCTACAAAAGGATTTTTCTACTCATAAATTTCATATAGCTGTAATTCCTAAACTTTTTGCTGTTTAACCTAAAAATTTCATAATCCTCTATTTTCCATTTTTTTTTCTGTTCTTTAACACACTATGTTTTTCCATCTTTTGTTCCCTCACTGATTAAATTCCAACTTGTAAGTCTGTGGAAATTCCCATTAACTATGATGGCTCTAAACTTGATTGAAAAAGTTTTATCCTTATGGAGCCTGAAGACAAAGTCTTGCTCAGATATCAATTCAACTTTAAAGCATTCCTCTACATTTGCCAAGAAATGTTCAACTCTGGTAACAGAGTAAAGGCCCAGAAATTGACATTAAAATACTGACCTTGACTTCACACTGAGAAATTGTAGGGTAATTAAGGCAATCTTCTCCCAATTCAGACCTGATGTTTGGGCACTGTTGCTAGGAACTGAATGCAGTGGATACTTGATTGGTTTCTTGGTAGGTTAGACTTATCTGAAATAGCCATTTTCCTTAATAAAAATGTCTCTTCCTTTTCCTCCTGAGCCAATGCTATCAGATCTACTCCTGAACAATTGCCTCATTTCTTACTGTATGAGAGCAGTCTTGCGTTGAGGTGGGTTAGAAATGGAGTCTTATTCTTGTAAAGATTCCTGGAGCATAAAACCACACTAGTAAAACAGTAAAAAAGATTACGATGCATACACCTTTCTGTATTTAATTTTAACACATGCAGACGTCAGTCATTATCATCATCATGTCATCAATTAGGATGTTGAAACACATTCACCAAACACAAGCTCTTTTGTTAAAATTCATATCCTGATAGTACCAATCGCAAAGCAACAAAATAGTTAAGGTGATTCATTTGTTTCTGATATACACGTTTATTTTGCCAGGTTTTATCTAGGTCATCACACTTTAACAGGTACCTGGCGTCACCTTCATGGGTGTGTGAGTTCTCAAAATAGTGTCAGCCGTGCCATGGAGGGGAGTTCTTATGCTGAAGATGCTGCTGGCTGTGGGTGTGCTAGGCAAGGTGTGCTCAGGTCTGTTGAGCTGAGGAGCACAATGATTTTGCTGGCAGGTGTAGGATGGGGACACTGTGTGAGAATGGACAGAATATGGAATACAATCATCACATCTTCCAAAATTTCATTTTAGACTGGACTTCTTCTTTTAGTGTAAGTAATAGAAACAGGTGTTTTGTTTGTCTTTTTGAAGGATCACGTTGAGGGTGGTGGTGTGGTATCGCAATTGTTCATGTCCCTTTAATTGCTTTGTGATGGTGGCATGATAGGCAGAGTGACTTATAGGCAGACCGGAGCATTCCATGATCCTTTCTGCAAAGCAAGACAGTTGCCCCCCACTGGCATCTTGAGCTCAGTAGGATTAGCATCCTGGCAGTCTCTTGCCCTTTAGCTGATGATACAAAGAATCTTTGAAATTGCAGAGGGGCTATAGCTGCTCATCTCTGTAAGAATGGGTGGTTTTGCCAGAAAATGTTTCAACATGAGCTTGTTACTCAGAAGCTTGGAAGCATTTATATTTCTTTCTGGTTGTCTCTCTAATAAAATGTCTTCAATTTCATCTCTACTATGTGCACCCTTCGTTCTGTTCAGTTTCATTCCTAAATCTTTAATGACAACTTTATTATATGCTTACACCAGCAAAAATTCCAGAGAATAGTGGATTGTGTTTCCTTACAAGTTATAAAGTTTTGAGATATTTTCTATTCCAGTCCAAAGAGAAAGCTTGAATAGATTCCTTCATTCAGACAAGAAGTTTGCAATGCTTGCTGTGCACGCAGGCACCACTGTGCACAGTACCAGGGACACACAGTTAAACACTGACTCCCCTTGCTTCTTGGTGATGTCAGCCAGGTTCCTGAAATTTTTCTCTATTAAAATTATTACTTATCTAAATGCTGGAATTACATTGCAGACAACTTCCTTTTACCTACTCGATGCTTCTTGTTCTGAAATTATACCTAAATGTCACAAAGAAACTCTGACTGAAATCATTGTGCAACCATGATTGTACAGAGATTACGGACCCTATGCTGGAGTATACACTCCTCAATTCTATGATTAAGGTGTTATAGTAATGAAATTCAAGGACCAAAGTAGTAGTGATAACTTTGCTTCACAATTGAGTAATACTTGTCTTGGAAATTCTTGAAAAAAATTAAATCTATTCCTCCTAGGATAACTCCATCTACCTTGATCTATTTTCACATCTTCAGCATTGCAGCATTTGAATACATAGCAAAGTCTGTACAGAATGAATTTATGAGTTAATTTTTAGGTTAATTCAATTTTAAATTCACTCTGTTGTTGAAAGTGAATAATTAAATGAAGAACAAGGGAGACTGGAGAAGCAAATTCTCTTTTCTTAAGTTGTATAGACCTAAATTCTTGATAAATGGTACAGATGTGTATTCAAGTAAGTCTTTTTTTTTTCTGCTGTGAAATATGCTTCCAAATTTACTGAGAATATACTTTAGTGAAAACAGTATGGGAATAAAATGATTAAAAGAACTTCATGCATATTTGAGGGAGCTGTCAAACCTTGTATTGCTTACATGTGTTTCTGGGGTGATCCCTGTAAGAATGCTGAGTGTGAGATGGGAAATTTTTGAAACGTGAAATTGATTTTGAACATCTCTCTATTTCTGCTACTATTTGGTAATGTTAGAAAAGCCTCCAAGTAGCTAATGGACCATTGGGACTTCACTTCCACTGTGGAGTTTATGCTTTTTCAATAGATTAAAAGAAATGTCAGTGTGTTGTGTGTGCAGCAAAGGACACCAGGTGGTTCTGGCCGCAGGGTAAAGCTGGAAGGTTTAAAGCATGAATGATAAGAGCATTCCCCTTCCCCTCTTAGATTTGTCAGTTCCCATCCATTGTCAGGTGAAAAAGATGTTTTTGTCCTAGGGCAGTTGATTTAACACATCCCTACTGAGTCCAAATTGTTGTCAAGAAGAGGGTTTCATTTTCCCCTTTCATTACATGATGAGGTGAAGTGTGAAGTGAAGTCTATTAAGAGGTGAGGGAAGATTCCAAAACACATTTTACTCATCTGAAAAGTTAAGAGTGAAGGGAGATTGGTCAGCTCTGCTCTTCCAACTGCTGCTCAACACCTGTTGGTCGGAGGAAAATAAAAGTAAGGCAGGATTCCCAAGTATCAAAGATTTTATTGAAATGTAGGCATTGCACTGTCTGCTAGAATGGTTGCTTAGATTAAATAGAGGCATGATGCATATAAAAGTTTCTGCCCATTTCTGGGCACAGGTAGTGCAGTAAGACACTAAGAGATCTTTGCACTGCTGCTGATGCTGGAGGCTCATCGACGGAGCACATTAAGTCTTTATTGCAAACAACCCCAGTTTCCTACCTGTTCCCTTAGTCTTTGCTCTTTTTCCCCAAACATTATAGCCACGCCTCACCAACTCCATGCATTCCATGGTGCCCAGTAAGTAGCATGAACTAAGTGCTGCAGACTGGACTGCTTTGTAAGACCACAGCAGAGGTTTGAGAAGAGCGAATGATGGAGACACTATGAGGACTAGAGAATGTAACTGTGGAGCTTTGCTTCTCAAACTTTCTGGGGTATAGGAAAACTTGTGTTTTTCCCTTCATCTGTTGTATACCAGAATTTTTTTTATTTTTTTATTTGTTCTAATGAGTTATACATGACAGTTGAATGAATTTATGCATTTTGAAAAATCATACATAAATGGAGCATGATTCTCATTTTAAACCAGAAATTTTTTTTAAAAAAGACATATAGGAAATATAAATTAGTTCAGCTGTTATGTAAAATAGTATGACACTTCCTCAACAGTTAAAAAAAACCAGAATTACCCTGTAACCAGATCCCATTCTTGGGTACATATCTGTAGAAATATTATTATCTTTCCAAGATATGTGCATTCCCCTGTTCACTGCAGCATCTTCTGCAGTTGCCATGACTTGGAAGCAACTATGTATCTATCAGTGGATGAATGGATACAAGATTTCTCCCACAAATGAAATATTGCATAAGAAGCAAATTCTGCCATTTGCCATAGCATTGGTGTACTTGGAGGACCTTATGCTGAGTGAATTAAGCCAGAGATAGAAAGACAAATACTGCTTGATCTCCATTACATGTAGAATCTAAAATAGGTGAACTCATAGGATGAAGGGCAGTTTCCAGGGTTATGGATAAAGGAAAATGGGGAGATTCAGCTGAAAATGAGAGGAGTAAATTCTGGTGACCTAATGTAGACTACGGTGAATATAGTTAAAAATAATGTATTATATATGTGAAATCTGCTGAAAGAGAAAATGTTTAAATGCTTAAATGTTATCACACAAAGTAGGAACAATGTAGCTCTTTGAGGTGATGGATGCTAATTAGCTTGATTGAACTATAATTATTTCACAAGGCACAAGTACGTCAAAATAGCACACTGTTTCTCTTAAATACGTGCAATTGTTGGCAATTATGTCTCAAAAAATCTGGGGCAAAGGACACAAGATATAAGCCTGTATTTTTTTGTCTTTTGTCTCACCAGCCATAAAATTTATCTTCAATGTCCATAAGCACTTTGAACTTCTCTCAATTTCATTCTGCATTCGTCACAGGCTGCAAGAGTCTGTGGACTATCAATGGTGCACGGGTCACACTTGGACTGGGAGTGGATTGAATCATGCATGCCTGACTCCTTTCAATTTGTTATGCACAGAGTGAATTATAATTTTATTGCTTCAGTATACTTTGATTTAAGTATATTTTGTTCAACTATAAATATGTACTATCAGGAAGAACATTCTCTAAAATTTAGTAATTATATGTGTGGGATGGTGGGAATTATTTTTAACCAAATATTTTGACTCCTAAGGAAGAAATATTTTTCTCTTTTTCTTCTTTTTTTAATGTGAATTCCCTCATCTATAGAATTAAACCATTATAAAAGTCCAGGAATATTTTCTTGACATATTGATAGGTGGGGAATAGAGAGGAGAGATTATATAACTTGAGAAATTCAAGAATCAGAGAGATCAACATTCTTTACCATAGAGACACATACATAGATTGTATTGGATCTTCATTTTGTATGAAGAGAGAAACATTAAGTTTCATCTTATTAACTGGAGAATCGGGTATATTTCTCTCTTCTCTTTGTTCTCACTAACGAGGAACACCACATTTTCTAACAACTGTTTGTACTTCATTAGATTTAAGTGCATTGCAAGTTTGAATGCAAACTCACAGACAATGTAAATGTGGTACTTGGGCTAACTGAGTTTCTTTTTCTTAGGAAAGATTCAATATAGTTAAACTATATAAGTACTCTTTTCATTTTATGAAATATTTCTATAAGAGTCAGCAAACTATACTTATGGCCCAAATCTGGCATATATCAATTTCTGTTAATATAGTTTCAGAATCATAGCCTGTCTTATCTGCTAAAGTATTGCCTATGTCTACTATTGCATTTATGTCAGAGGTGAGTAGGTAGGACAGAAACTGTTTGAATTGCAAACTAGTGGGTCCTCTATAGGAAAAGTAAGCCACCCTCCATTTGGATGACAAACTATACTTTAGCTGAAGCTCTGTAAATTTTGACTAGTGTTAAAAACATTGAGGGTTTTGTCTGAAAATGCATTGAAGTTAAGTTTTATCTGTGTCTGGAGCAGAAGCTACAAATGGAAATATTTTTAAATAAGTCATTGATTAATTCAATCTACACAATCAAGTTTCAAAAATATGGACACAATTAAGCAAAGCTAGCCTGCACTGGGGCCTCACAATGTGCTGGGCACTGGTTTATGTTCCTAGTGCAGAATTACTTGTTCTTTCTTAGTTAAGCATTGCAAAAATCCAGTGAGGTAGGTACAAATATCATTTTCTACCATCTTCACTTTGTAGTTGAGGAAGCAGCTGGAGATGTTAAAAACTTGGTGAAGCCCATGCATTTAGTACTGGCAGAGCTGGGTGTGAATTTTAGATATTTTGCTTCAGAATCAACATTCTGAAACATCAACCTCCATCTATAAAACAACAATGACAACTTTATCTTTCTTACTTTCTTCTTCCTTTAATTTTATTAATTAATTAATTAATTAGTTAATTGATTAGCACTGGGAATTGAACCCAAGAGCTGTTAACCACTGAGCTACTTCCCCAGCTTTTTATTTTATTTTATTTTGAGACAGGTTTATTTTGCTTGGGGCTGGCTTTAAACTTTCTATCCTCCTGCCCCAGCCTCCTGAGTCACTAAGATTACAGGTGTGCACAACCATGCCTGGCCTAAAAATTTCTTAATGGAAAATTTTTTACTTCTTTATGAAAGTATAGTTGTTATAGGAAAAACAGCACATTTAATGTATACAATGTGATTAATCTGAACATACACATACATTTATGATACTCTCACTACAGTCAGGGTGTAAAACATAAATTTGTCCCCTGCAAAAGTTTCCTTGTCTTCTTTAGTGGTAACAATGTTCAGCTTTGTAAGTGCACACCCACACCACGGTGGTGTGACTGTAGGCACTATGCTCCACAGCAGGTCACCAGATATTCATCTCACATAGCTGACAGGTTCTCCCTACTGAGCACACCTCATTTCCCCTCCCAGACTCTGGAAATCACCATTCTATTCTTTGCTTCCAAAGGTTTCCCTAATTTAGAGTTCTCATTTCAGAATTTGTCTTTGTCGGATGGGCTTGTTTCACATATTATTGAAAAACAAGGATAATAAGTAACTGAGAATATGGAGAAACTGGAACTTGTACAGTATTGGTAGCAAACTAAAAACTGATGCACCCAATTTAGGGATTTGTGTGGAAGTTCTCCAAAAATGAAGAGTAGAAATACAATGTGATCCAGCAATTCCACTTCTGGACACATCTCCAAAAGAATTAAAACCAAGATCTTGAAGAGATAGCTGCAATCCTAAGCTTATCCCAACATCACTCGCCATAATCTAAGTAAGGAATCAACTTAGTGTCCAGCAACAAATTGATGGAATGAATACAGAAAATGTGTTATTTATGTACAATGGAATTATTCAGTCTTAAAAGAAGAAGGAAATCCTACATTTATGATAACATGGAACTTAAACACACGAAGTCCATTATTCTGAACATATATTTTCATAGTGATCTGTATCATAGTGATCTTGCATACACAGCAATATCCTGTTATTTCTGAATTTTATTTAAAGTTTCCTTATTACTTTTACTTATACATAGTACATCATTAAGATTTTATCATCAGTATTTTAATGCAGTTCTCTGTACTAGTATCTATGGCAAATAAATGTTAGAATGGACTTTAAGTTCTCTGTTTAAAATGCTGTAATCTTAGACACAATTTGAAAATAGTCAACCATGTAAATATCTCTGAACATTGTGCCTTGAAGATAGTCTCAACACTTTCCTTTTGAAACAAGGATGAAATAAAAAGTGTTTGGCTGAGAAAATGTAATACAAAGATACAATTAAATAAAATTATAGTTAATCCTTTATGTAATCATCTTGCTGAAAATTACAGGGTTTCACTGTCTTGTGTAAAGAAATGTTTTACCAGAAATGCTTCTCCAACTTCCATTTTGGTAGTATATTAGCAATTAGACAGTGGAGATGTGATCCAGAATCGAAGGGATCATAGTAAATGTTGGCTAAAAATATGCACTTATTTGAGGTGTTTTGTAAGAGAGGCAAAAAGAAACGTTGATAAAATTTAGTCTTCAAGTATTTTGATGTGGTGCCCTAATTTTAGGATTTGAAATGAGTTTCTTTCCAGGTTAGTACCATGATTTAGTATCAGACTTTCTGGAGTCAAATGGTTCTGTCTTGGCAAATATGTCAGGGCACCCCTACATATTTCAATCTGAAATGTTTTAAAGTTTGAAAGCTGTGAAATAATTGGGCATTTATCATTTATAATATAGTTTTTAAATCGTTCTGAAGAAGAGTCATCTTTATGAGTAGCACATGAGCCCCTGTCTGTGTGGATGGAACGCAGAGCGAAGCCTGCGGGTCTCCCCGTCCTGGTCACAAGTTCACTATCTCAAATCACTCATCTGTGGAAACCCAACTAGATTTATTACTGTAGAAATAATTATAAAATATGATAAAGACAAAGTTATAAATCAAGGTCTTAAAAAAAAGGGCATAAAAATCTTAGTATTGAATTAGCATCCACATATCAGAGAGAACATTTGGCCTTGGTTTTGGGTTTGGCTTATTTCACTTAGCTTGATATTCTCCAGCTCCATCCATTTACCCACAAATGCCATAATTTTAGTCTTCCTTAAGGTTGAGTGATATTCCATTGTGTATATGTATCACATTTTCTTTATCATTTCATCTGTTGAAGGGCCTCTAGCTTGGTTCCATAGTTTAGCTTTCGTGAGTTGAGCTGCTATGAACATTGATGTGGCTGTATCACTCCAATATTCTGATTTTAAGTCCTTTGGGTATAAACTGAGGAGTGGAATAGCTGGTTCAAATGGCGGTTCCATGCCAAGTTTTCTAAGGAATGTCCATACTGCTTCCCATAATGGTCCCAGTACATTGACTGTTTTAAACTTTTTTTTTTAATTTGTTACTAATTCACAATAAGGGAGGGGTACTGGGGAAGAATAGAGTTACTTTGTAATAGTTAGAGGTGAGTGAAGGGAGGGGTATGGAGGCAGGAAGGATAGTAGAATGAATCAGGCACTGTTACTCTATGTGGATATATGACCACATGACTGGTGTGATTCTACATCATGTACAACCAGAAAAATGAGCTACTATACTCCACTTGTATATGATGTGTCAAAATGCGTTCTACTGTCACGTACAACTAATTAGAACAAATATTTAAAAAAAAAAAGTTAAAAAAAACTTACAAAAAGTCAATGTGTGGGGAAAGTACTGGGGGAAGAATTGGAACAATTACATTTCATGCATACATAATTATGTCAAAATGAACCCCAGTATTATGTCTATCTATAATGAACTAACACAAACCAAAAGGTCAAAAGCACAAAAATCTTAGTCCTGGGAGAAGCAACACAAGCTTTCTCCCCCAACCCTCTTGAAGTCCAACCCAAGCTCTTTGTCCCCCTTCTATACATCTTAGAAGTTTTCATGCTGTCACTTCCATCACAGAAGCACAAAGTGCTGCATCTCTCAGGTTCCTGAGTCTATAGAGAGAAAACACATAGCTTAATTTCTTCCAAACACTTTGATTTTTTTTTCTTTTAGGAGCTGACTGAAGAAACAGGTAGAAGTTCCAGGTTCATTGTACCTGGTGAACCAGGCAATGGGCTGGGGCTAACACCTGCCTGACAGTGCACCATTTGGAAACTTGTACCTTAACATGTCTTTGCCTTCTCGAAGGGACTGTGGTTTTGATTCTCACTCTTAGAAGTTCAGACATCAATTCTGTAACTTCTCAATCTCTCTTGTTAAATCTATTCCTTTCAGAACTAATTAGAGTGGATTCTGTGCATGTGTGTATGGAGCAGACTAAACACTCTAAAGCCAAGAAAAGAACTAATTAGAAGCTGTAGATCAAATTCTTGGACCAGAATCCAAAGCGCTGAGAGCTAATTCAAAGGGAACCCCTAGTCAGGGGGATTTCAGATGAAGCCCTTGGATTCACATTTGCAGCTCAACTTTCTGATCATACAAAACTATAATTCCTTCTCCCTTGCCCCAACAGTGCCAGTCAAGCTGCTCTATTTCATTGAGACCTTCAATCTGTTTATTCACACTTTTCTGGTTTTCCTGTTTTCAGCTTGGACTCCACAGTTCCTCACTGGACTCATCCTGTTACATACACTACTGAATTCCTTGCCACCTTTCCTCCACCACTGCACAAAGCTAGTTAACCCAGTCATTGTCTCATGCACAAATGTGCAGTTAAAAACTGTCAGAGAAAATTATTATATCCTCACTGATTTTTATTATCGTATTTATAATCTCTAGCCTTGCATTATAGTAAGATAGAAGCGGGTGTATAGTAAGGTGGTACTCGCTTTGTATCTGACTCTTGTATCTATATAGCCTTACATTCCATACATTTTTCCCAGTGCTCCAAACTTAAAGGCTGTTTATTATTATATTTCATGGAGAAATGATAACACCATGAAGTAGCTCTCTCCTCTTCTCAGGTCCCAATCGAAACCTACCCACATGAACTACCCTGTGCCCATCCTTTCTTTTCATCTCTAGCTCCTTCTCTTAGGAGAGGCAGGTCCCTCTCTCTGAGGTCAGATCCCAGGTTTGCTGGTTTTCCCAGGGACTTGTGCTTCTTTGGCTCTTACTGTCCTCCTGCACCAGCAACCCCCCTCTTTCTAAAGATTTTCAAACCATGCTCCTAAATTTCACCCAGTTCCCTGTTCTTCATTTAGTCCTTCAGCTACTAGACCATTGTGTGTCTACCCTCTGAGTAATTTTTATATTTTAATTATCAAATCACGTGGTCTTTATTGCCCCTTAAAACAGAATTGCGTTCAGAAGGCTCTGTGTGACAATCAACCTTCACATATCAGAGAATGTCCAGCCTTTGGTATTCGGTATTGACCTCTTTCAGTTTAGTCACAATTCACTTTGTAGTCTCTCCACAGTTTGTTTGCCAGAGTTTATTCTAGATATTGCATTTTTCATAGATAATACTCTAGCTTTATCTTTTTTTGCTTTTTTTTTCCCCCATAATCTGCAACTCATTTATTCCTCATGTTGAAGAATTTCTCTTAGTTTTCAATGAAATCATGCCTTTGTGTCTTTGTGTTAAACACATTGACTTCAAAGTCTTTATTTTTTTTCACTACTTTTTAAAATTTAGCAAGGGTTATTCCATTCCAATGTTGTCAATCTGTAGATATAAAATCCTACTGGTTATGTATTTTTTTAAAAATGAAATTCATTGATTGTGACTTAATAGACTACTGATTGATTTTATTGGTTTTCTGTTAGCATTGCATGTCTTCAAGTGTTTTTCAAATTTTTATTTGAACACTGATTTTGAGAGTCTCTTACTTTCTCTCACTGTCCTGCTTCAAGGGGTCTCTTTCTCCCTGTTCCTTCCTCCCTGTCCTGGAGATGTGCTTCCCTCTTTTGCCTTCTGAGTCCCTGCCCATCCAGAGACAGTCTCCTAAGGTGAGTCAACTCCACAAAGAGACTGGGATGTGGGAGACCCACAGTGGCTCCAGGGAGGCCCTGGCCCAGTTCTGATGGTTTGCAGTTCTATGTTCCTGCGTGGGTGGCGCCTCCATCTCCAGGGAGTTCTAGGTGTCACTGGAACAAAAAGTCTTAAAACCTTTGATACCAATTGAAGAACACACCCCAATACTGGTTTCAAAGAGCAAAATTGTCTTAGGCCAATTTTCTGGCATGGAACAATTTAATTTCTATTGTTCTGCATAAACCAGACTCCTGGATAGCTCTGCTTGCTTCAGATTTGCTTATTTACTTTTATGTTTGTTCCATTGCTTCTGTTCATCCAGTGAGACATTTTCCTCATACTTCAGGCTTGCTGTGCTTCTTTACTCCATATACACTTCATCTTCTATTGCTCTTTATTAAGCTTATTACAGCTTGAACATCTGCACCATATGTATCCAAGCATCTCTCAAATAGTCATGATTTTACTTTTAACTGCATTAGGAATTGACCAAATTTCTCTCATAAAACTTATCAAAACTTAATGCAATGTTTGTTCTACCTTTGTACTTGATTTCTTAGCAGCAAACAACACAGTTACTATTTTGACTTGTGACATCTAGATCTCAAGAAATGTCTCCTATCCCTAATCATTTCTCCTTTGTCCCTTTGCTTTCCTAATTCTAGTCTGTATCCATATTTTTATATATTTTCTTCTAAAAATATTATATTCCATTTCTATGATTTTAAGTTGAATAACATGTGCTCTCAATTCAACATTTATATCACCAGGCTGCTTCCATGGTATCCGTTTTCATTTCCAGTTATTAGTGTATCATGTACATATTCAGGTCTTACAGATAGCTCAGAATCCCTGATAACAAGTGGCTAACTGCAAACCACATACATTTCTTCTCAGAAGATGGAGCAGAATCATACTTGAGTCTGTGTTCCTGTATACATTTTACCAAGGCGTCTGAGCTGATGTGCACTGCCCTTCTGATTTGAAACAGTTGATAGCAGGAACACTGTCTTCATGCCCTTTTTCTGTTCTTATTGACTGCAAATGATTCGAGGAAAACTGGAGTCTCTGTATTGAAAATGCCAGGGCTGTATCCCTCAGGCTGGACTTAGTGTGACGAGAAGAAGTCTTCAGGTTAAGCCGCTCCTCATTTGGGTCCATCTGTGCTTACGACATGAAGTAGCCTACCAGACTGATTGTAGGACTAAATTTGTTTCTTTTGAGTTTGGTCTCAATAGTGTTCTGGTAGATTTTCTTCCAGTTATTTAAACAGGAAAAACTTTGTTTTGCTTTGAAGGTTTCCTTCTGTCTGGAATGCTCTCTCACTGCCTTGATTTCTCCCATGATTTATTTTTTCTCATATTTTACTTTTGACTTTCAACCCAACTTTTGTTTAGGAAACTTCTTTAGCCAAGGCATCGGAACTACTACCAGTAGCCCCTGGTCCAGTATTCTCCAGAAACATCCTGGTTGTTTTATTCATAGCAATTAGTGATTACATATTTGTGAATATGCTTGTTTAAATTTTCTGTACTTAAACTAAAAGAAATTCTGGGCCACAAAATCCAAGAAAATTCTATTTTATTAGTGATGTTTTTACCGTCCAGTGCGGCGTCTGGTACAGAACAGAAGTTTAGTACGTATTTGTTACATAAATGAATATCTGAGTAAATTAATTCAAGGGAAAACTGATCCTTTTAATGCTCCAAATTGTTTGCTGCATTTAATAGAATATCTCCCTCTCCTAATCCTGGATGTGAGGAAGATGCCATTAAATTCCTTCTTGGTGACTAAATCATCTTAAGTCTTTCTTCTCTTTTAATAGGAGACCAAAGATTTGTCCTAATCAGTAGAATGGAGGGACAGAAATGTCAACAGGGAAAGGTAGAAGAATTTATAAGCAAATTTGAGAGGGTCATTTTATATATATTCTGTTTTTCTTCCCAGTAACACTTTCTCACAAGAGAGGAAGTTTTCCAGAGCTGTTCTGGGGAAACCATTGCGATGTGCCTACGTATGAACAATATGTGGAACTGGTGTTTTTAAAGGTGAGAGTGCTCACAGGCATTCTGTGTTTCAGGGGTCAGATGCCACAGCAGCTTATCAGCACAATTCCATTGAGGCCATGCAGCATTGAATGAATGTGATTATTTAAGCCATGAAAATTATCTCCATAAAATATACCATGGTTGGTTCCTTATCCATGGTGATGTATAAACCACAAAACCCTAATAGATCTTGAATGCTGATTTACTAGAATTCTGAAAGAAGGCTTCCATAGGACAACCCATTTTGGCAATGATGCACATATTATAAAACAAAGACAACTAAGGTTTTCAGGCCAGGGCTCTTCCTAATTGTCAATTTGTTTCACCAGGCAGACTCGAGAACACCTGTAATCCCAGTGACTTGGGAAACTGAGGCAGAATTGCAAGTTAAAAGCCAACCTCAGAAACTTAGTGAGACCCAGTCCCAAAATAAAAAATCAGAAAGGGCTGGGGATGTAACTCAATCACAAATCAACCCTGGATTCGATCCTGAGTAACCCCTCAACACCTGTCCCCATCAATAGAATTTATAAATTTGTGTGTAAGAAATTTAATTTTCTTTTTTTGTTTTAATTCAATTTAATTCACTGTACACAAATGGAGTAGAGCTGTTGTTTCTCTGGTTGTACACGAAGTAGAGTCACACCATTTGTGTAATCACACATGGATATAGGGTGATGATCTTTGCATCATTCTGTTATTATTCTTACCCCCACCCCAATCCCACCTCTCTTTTTCCTCTATACAACCCATCTTTCCTGCATTCTTGGCTCCCTCCCACCCCATATTATGTATCATCATCCACTTATCAGAGAGATCATTCAGCCTTTTGTTTTATGGGATTGGATAATCTCACTTAGCATGACAGTCTCCAACTTCATCCATTTACCTGCAAATGCCATAATTGTACTCTTCTTTATGGCTGAGTAATATTCCATTGTGTATGTATACCACAGTTTCTTTATCCATTCATCTATTGAAGGGCATCTAGGTTGGTTCCACAATCTAGCTATTGTGAATTGAGCAACTATGAACATGGATGTGGCTGCATCACTGTATCATGCTGATTTTAAGTCCTTTGGGTATAGGCCAAGGAGTCGGATAGCTGGGTCCAATGGATCCATTCCAAGTTTTCTAAGGAATCTCCACACTGCTTTCCAGAGTGGCTACACCAATTTGCAACCCCACCAGCAATGTATGAGTGTACCTTTTCCTCCACATCCTTGCCAACACCTATTGTTCTTGTATTCTTGAAAATAGACATTCTAATTGGGGTGACATGAAAACTTAAGGTGGTTTTGATTTGCATTTCTTGTTTTACTAGAGATGTTGAACATTTTTCATATATCTGTTGATTGCTTGTAGATCCTCTTCTGTGAAGTATCTGCTCATTTCCTTAGCCCATTCATTGATTGGTTATTTGTGTTCTTGGTGTAAAGTTTTTTGAGTTCATTATAGATTCTGGAAACAAGTGCTCTGTATGAAGTGTGTGTGGCAAAGATTTTCTCCCACTCTGAAGGCTCTCTCTTCACATTGCTGATTGTTTCCTTTGCTGAGAAAAAGCTTTTTAGTTTGAATCTATCCCAATTATTGATTCCTGCTTTTATTTCTTGTGCTTTGGGAGTCATGTTAAGGAAACATGGTCCTAAGTTGATATAATGAAGATTTGGACCTACTTTTTCTTCTATTAGGTGCAGAGTCTCTGGTCTGATTTCTAGGTCTTTGATCCATTTTGAGTTGAGTTTTGTGCAGGGTGAGAGATATGGGTTTAGTTTCATCTTGCTGCATATGGATTTCCAATTTTCCCAGCACCATTTGTTGAACAGGCTATCTTTTCTCCATTGTATGTTCTTGACACCTTTGTCTAATATGAGAAAACTGTATTTCTGTGGGTTTGTCTTTGTGTCCTCTCTTCTGTTAATCTCCTGTCTATTTTGGTACCAATACCATGCTGTTTTTGTTACTATTGCTCTGTAATATAGTTGAAGGTCTGGTATTGTGAAACCCCCTACTTCACTCTTTTTGCTAAGGATTGCTTTAGCTATTCTGGGTCTCTTATTCCTCCAAATGAATTTCATGATTGCTTGCTCTATTTCTATGAGGTCTGTTATTGGGATTTTAATTGGAATTGCATTGAATTTGTAGAGTGCTTTTGGTAGTATGGCCATTTTGATAATATTAATTGTGCCTATCCAAGAACATGGGAGATCTTTCCATCCTCTAAGATTTTCTTTAATTTCTTTCTTTAATGTTCTGTAGTTCTCACTGTAGAGGTCTTTCACCTCTTTTGTTAGATTGATTCCCAAGTATTTTATTTTTTTGAGGCTATTGTGAATGGGGTAGTTTTCCTAATTTCTCTTTCAGAGGATTCATCACTTATGAATAAGAATGCATTAGATTTATGAGCATTGATTTTGTATACTGCTACTCTACTGGATTCATTTATGAGTTTACTGGTGGAATTTTTTGGCCTCTCTAAATATAGAATCATTTCATCAGCAAAAAGGGATAGTTTGAGCTCTTCTTTTCCTATTCATATCCCTTTAATTTCTTTGGTCTGTCTTCTTGCTGTGGCTAGAGTTTCAAGGATGATGTTGAATAGTAGTGGTGAAAGAGGGCAACCCTGCCTTGTTCCAGTTTCCAGGGAAAATGCTTTCATTTTTTTCTCCATTTAGAATGATGTTGAACATGGACTTAGCATAGATAATCATTACAATGTTAAGGAACATTCCTACTATCCCTATTTTTTCTAGTGTTTTGAGCATGAAGGGTGCTGTATTTTATCAAATGCTTTTTCTGCATCTATTGAAATAATCATGTGATTCCTAATTTTAAGTCTGTTGATGCGGTGAATTACATTTTTGATTTATTGATGAGATTTCTGGATGTTGAACCAACCTTGCATCCCTAGGATGAAACCCACTTGATCATGATGCACTATCTTTTTAATATGCTTTTGTATGCAATTCACTAAATTTTGTTAAGAACTTTTGTGTCTATGTTCATTAGGGATATTGCTCTGAAATTTTCTTTCCTTGATGTGTCTTTGTCTGGTTTTGGTATCAGGGTGATATTAGCTTCATATAATGAGTTTGGAAGGGTTCCCTCCTCCTCTATTTCATGGAATACTTTGAGAAGTATTGGAATTAGCTCTTCTTTGAAGGTCTTGTAGAACTCAGCTGTGAATCCATCTGGTCCTGGACTTTTTGTTGGTAGGCTTTTGATGACTTCTTCTATTTCATTGCTTGAAATTGATCTATTTAAATTATGTATATCCTCTAGATTCAGTTTGGGTGGCTCATATGCCTCTAGGAATCTTTTGATGTCTTTGAGATTTTTTATTTTGTTGGAGTATAAAGTTTTAAAATAGCTTCTAATTATGTTTTGTATTTCAATAGTGTCGGTTGTGATATTTCCTTTTCCATCATGAATTTTAGCAATTTGAGTTTTTTCTCTCCTTTTTTTTGTTAGTGTAGCTAAAGGTTTATCAATTTTGTTTAATTTTCCAAAGAACCAACTTTATTTTTTGACAATGTTTTGAATTGTTTCTTTTGTTTCAATTTCATTGTTGTCCTTAAATAAAAGACAAAATACAATACAGGACACAATAGTATTATATATTAAGGAATGAAAATCTTTGCAATAATAAAGGGACAATGCATACATTCATGACCTATGTACAAATTAAGGCAACTAGAGAAAGAATAACTCAATTGAAAGAGTAAAACATGATACTCAGGAAGTGCCAATGAGTAAATTCCTATCTAGTAATTATTTTAGCCAATTTTTTTAAGGTATTCATGTCTGATATTTAAAAAGGCACACTTCTATGCTATTGGTGGGCCTGCAAATTAGTACAAACACTTTGAAAAGAAGTATGAATATTACCAACAAGACTAAGAATGGAACCACCCTATGATCCAGGCATCCCACTCCTTGGTATACATCCTGAAGAACTAAAATCAGCTTACTACAGGGTTGCAGGCAAAGCAATGCTTATAGCAATGCCATCCACAGTAGCCAAGTTATGACACTAGCAGAGCCACCCATCCCCAGATGGATGGACAAAGACAATATGGTATATAACACTGTGGAGCTCCACTCAGCTGTAAAGAAAAATAAATTATGGGACTTGCTGATAAATGGTAAAATTGGAGAACCTCATGCTATGCGACAAAAGCCAGATTCAGAAATGAAGGGCCTCATATGCAGAAGCTAGACAAAAATAAGGAGGGGAAATGAGGGGAAGGGGAGTATCATGAAAATAGAAAGGCTGTTAGATGAGCAGAGGAAAGGGATTGAGGGGGTGAAAAGAGTGATAATAAAAAGGAGGAACAGTGGAATGAAATTGACCGAATTATGTTATGCACATATATGAATATACTCCAGTGAATTTCAGCTTTATATACATCTATAAAGCACCAATTCTAAAAAAGGATAAATGAAAAGAAGGAAGAATGGTAGAGTAGGAGAAGGGGAGGCATGGGGAAAGGAGGGAGGGAAAGAGGAAGTACTGGGGACTGACGTGGAACAAATTATAAGCCAGGCATTATGGAATCTCCCGCAATATGTGTGATGTGTCAAAATGAGTCCCAACGTCATATACAATGATCCATTAATAAAATATAAAAAATAAAAAGTGAAATTTAAATTACAAGCATACAGAAGTTATACAAAAAAAGTTACATGATAGTGCCTTGACTATGCCATTTCAAGAATTTGATTAACTCTCATATATAAAAAATCCTCACTTTGCCCTTCACTATTTTAAGGGAAACCTATAAGTATGGGAAACATACCCTCATTCCACACAACCGTAATATGAGTGTCTCAGTTAGCAGGGTATCATGTAATGTAACAACTGTCTGCATTATTTTGCAATTTGAGAAAATTGTAGTTTTTATTGTTGTTTAATTCATTAAAATTTTTACTTGATGTTTAATAATCACACTTCATTTTATTAAACTAGAAGGCTCTAGGAAAGTTTTGAAAAGATGAAATGATATTCACATCTGAGAAATTTTATGCAGAGCCATCCTACAGGATTCAGACAACTTCTGCTCTATTTACTAAGTGCTGAAGGATATTGATTTCTGGTTATAATTAATTCCATTTGCCATATTGGAAGTATATGATTCATATCTAAGCACCTTGAATGTATCTATATGTATATCTTATAGTACCTTAGAAATTACTTCTTAAATCCAAGAGTTTCAGACCAGCCTGGGAAGTGTACCAAGATCCCATACAAAAAAATTATAGAATATCCTTAAATCACATCAGTTGCAAAACTCATATGGATGAATAATTTGAATTTTTTATCCATTAAGCAAATATGAATGATCACTTAAAAATTTCCCATGAAGAAATTGCTCGATGAATGTACTTTCACTGGTGATGTCTATAAAACACATTTATGAAAATTGACATTAGCTTTATACAACCTCTTCTGGGAAATATAAGAGAAAGGATCACTTTCCTAATTCCAAAGGTAAACAAATGAATTACAAATAAAAGTAAAGATTACTACCTCTCATGGTCATAGATGCATAAGTTGTTATGTAATATTAGGGAATCACATCTGTCAATATGTAAAAGAGATTAAAGTGATCATGATCAGTGGGCTCATACTAGGAATGCAAGGATATTTAAACATTTGTAAGTTAAGCAAAACAATTCTTCACATTAATAAACTCATGAAATCACACAAGCTTATCAATAGATGAAAAAGAACTATCATATGAGGTTCAATACCCATTCAGGACAAAACTTTTTAAAAAGCTAAGAATTGAAGGATGTTGTAATGTAATAAAGTTTTGTAACATATTAAAGGGCGTATATATATATTTATGCATATATGTGTGTGTGTGTGTGTATATAAATCATGATTTATGATATATATTTATATATATAAATATATATTTATGATATATATCATAAATATATGATGTATGATGTATATATATATACATTTATTATTATACATATTTTATGATATATATATTTATATATATATATAAATCATGACTTAAACTGTACCTAATATCTGGGAATTGCAGGTTTTTTCATGAGAAATAATATAGGATATTGTCTTTCCCAGTAATTCTGTTCAACAATATGCTGGAAGTCCTACCTAGTTTTAAAAATTATGAAAAAGGAGGAAAAATCATGTGTGCAAGAAAGAAAAGGAACAGATAGCATATATTTCTTTGCAGATGATATGATTTTTAGGTGATTGTTTAGGTAAACAACTCCAAAGAACAGCACACAAACAAAAACAAGAACAAAACTCTTCCTGGTACAGATGAGGGAATTGAGGGAGATCACCGGGTGTAGTGAAAATAACAACAGGTGATTCTTACATCTACGATGAACAACTGGATTTAAAAATCAAAAACAAACATGATTACAATTATAGTAGCACCAAAAATTGTAAAAAAAGGAAGCAGTTAGTTATCACCACAGAAAACAATATGGACAGAGATATATTGAGTAAAGTAGGAAGCAATGACTACAGAAAACATTCAAGATGGAATGGAATGGAGAGACATATGGTGTTTTTGGATTGAATGACTCCATATTGTTAAAATAAGCAGTTCTTCCCAGTTTGATCTATAAATAGAAAATAATCCCACAAATGTAGTAAGATTTTTCTGAAGTGTTGACAAATTGATTGCAAAATTTACACTGAAAGGCATGGTTACTACAACAGCCCAAACAATTCTGAAAATGAACAAAGACAGAAAATTCACCTTACCTCCCTTTCAGACTTTGAAAACTGGAGTAAAACAAGACAGTGTGAAATAATATACACAGAGATCAATGAAACTGCTTAAAGAAGCAAGAAGTTCATTCATGCAATGTGTTCAAGTGATTTTTAAAAATAAAGATACAAAGGTAAATCAGAGGGAAAAAGAAAACCTTCAGAATAAATGGCGCTAGAAGAATTAGATGCTGAATACAAAAAAGGCCTTCAACCCAGACCTCACACTTAGGTGTCTCTAAAATGAGAATTGTAGACCTAAATATACAGTATAAAATTACAAAAGTCCCAGGAGAAAAAATACAATAAAATGATTCATGAACTTGGGACAAAGGAACCAACCTGAAAGAGCTCCCTTGGAGCCAGAGGTGGAACAAATGAAATGACAAAGTAAACAACCAAGTATTGAGTAAAACCCAAAGTTCAACCTCAATATCCACGAGTCCATACCAATATAAATACATAAATTGATGGAAAGATACAGTGACACACAGAAAAGACAACTGCTATAGTTAAAAATCATTGTACAAGTTGTGCAAAACTCCCAGGAGCTGGCATCCACCTGACTTCCTCCTTGGTGTGCGCTGCACTTAGTGACTCACCACAGAGCGCATAGTATGGCAGGGGAAAGCACATCTAAGTGACTGCACAGTGGCGAAGTCAGACCAACTCTGCTTTGATCAGGCGAGCAAGGCTACCTCCTCAATGAGCTCAAGCTGATGTTATTTATCCTTTATCGAAAGTGATGAGAATGACATCTTGCCTCTGTGACCCTCCTTCTCCAAACCTATCACCTAGGGCTATCCATTTGAGAAGCATGATATAGACTCAAATTAAAAGGAATTTTACAATATAACCGGCTAGTACTTAGCACAATTTTCAAGGTCATCAACGGTAAGGAAAGGTTGAGGAGCTCTTAGAGGACACAGAAGTTTGAGACTCAAATATCATTCCCTGGAAGAAAAAAGGGGCAAGGGATACATTTGTGACATCTAAATTCCATTAATAGTGCGCAATCAATGGAGGACCCTTAGTTCTGATTAACATACTATATTAATGCTGGACGAAACCAGGCGAGGGCATGTGGCAACTCCTAGAGCTTCTGCAACCCTTCTATAAATCTAAAACTGTTCTAAAATAAAATGTTTATTTTATAAATTTTTTTCCTTTCGGCACTGCAGGCTGAATTACACAGAATGCTTAACCAGGAGACAGGGTGAAGGGGTCTCACAGTATGGCTTTCTGTATTTTGCAGAATCTGACAAAGAATGCAAGGTTTCTGTGGGGTTATTTTGATAAAAACTTGAATTTTTAAAAATACACTTAGTAAGCAAAGAAACAAAGAATAATGTTAGCTCTAATGATCCTGAGAGTAAAGAAGACATCCCAACAGATTGGATTTGATGATCAACCTGCTAATGCATGATCACAGTAGAAGCAGGGGAAGCCTGACCTTCAAGCACTGTTGAAGAAGGCTGGGACAATCACCCAGAATCCTGTGTCAGACGGAGCTCCTGTGGAAAGCGCCATTACTCCTGCGATTCCTAAAGGCTTACTATCTGACGAAGGAATTTCTCAGTGTCAATTACACAGAGGTGAACAGGACGATATACAGACTCGAGAAACTTACACTTTTTGAGACAAGCACATGTATATTACATTATAAATACTTGGTAAATTCTATAATAGACGCCTGGACACAATGCAGTAGAAAAACAAACAGAAAAATACAATGGTAGGAAATGTGTCAGGTTAGGAAGATTTCACCCTGCAGAATTTTAAGTTTCATTGTATCTTCTCTATCAAGCACTCCTACTCTGAGCATTCTGACTGATGAACTGGGAAGGACACACAAGCACTTCCACTGCTCCCTGAAGTACAATGTGATCTCCAGAAAAAGTGCTTGCATGGTTATTTGAGTCCTGAACAATCTAACTGCTTTGCATAGAACAGTTTTCTTACCTGAAGTAATGATTGACAGGCCAGTTATTCAGACCTGATTGTCTGGGAGGCATTTTCTCAAAATAAAGAGATTTTCACTGCAAGGAAAAACAGTTGATGTTGTTTGAACCAATGCTAAAATTTGAACTTTCTAGGGGAAATAGAAATTTTGAAAATGTCCATCTACATATGACTTTGTTTCCAAAAACTTCAGGAATGTTCTGATGAGTTGCCAGTGATATCGACAAATGTAATTTTTATATTGCATAAATATTGTGTGAAGATTAGGAAGATCTATAAATCACTAGGTTAATATTTCTAAATGACAAATGTAGGATGTTAGAAAATTATGATATGCATAAAAGATCTACTTCCCACAAACTACAACTTCAACAACGAAACCAAAAACAAGCCAAACATAAAATCTCAAAAGCTTTCACAGATCTTATTGTAACAGAATACAAAATATGGATTGTTACAATTTCAGATTTCAGAAGACAATTAGTTATGTTGACTTTTGATGTCATAATAAAACATATCTACAATGATCTGAAAAGGCTACCAGTGCTCCTTTTCTCACTATATTTTTTGTTTTGGAAAATATAATTTTGTTTATAAAATATGCCATTTTTCCACATGTAATAACATTATTAATATATTTAAATGAATCAAAATACCTAAACATCCTCAATTATACAATTTAATGTAGCAAATATTGATATATATATGACACATGTCAACAAAAGTTCTTTACTTTCAAAATGTAGAGTACCTTATACTGAACAGATATTCATCTGCTGCTTTTCAAGACATTACAGGTAAGGTCTGGGTGGAAGAACTACTTATGCACCATAACCAGGCAAACTCTCAACTGGAAACCATCCAATTACTTTAAAAATAATCCTTGGAAATTGATAAGGTGATAACTAATTTTTTGCCTGTGAATTACAATATTTTTCTCTATCTTTGTTCTGACGGGTATCAAATTCTGTGATTCGGTTTTAAAGTTTCAGGGATCAGTTTCAAGGGTCATGACTCATTGGGGAATGTTATCTGTAAGAAAGAAGAGCAGCGTATTCACCTCAGTTAAACCTAAACAGATAATAGTTCAACATAATAGTTCAACATGGGCTACTAACTTAATGAGGATTTGTTTACAGGTGAAGAGGACTTAGTTAATATATGAAAATGGAAAAAAGTAGGCAAACTCCATTAGGCATGAGAAATCATATTTTCCACTCTGTATCTTATTTGAAATTTACACAAAGGAATTTTTTAAATACATGTAATAAATCAAGTAGGACATTCCACTGGCAAATTCAGAAGCAAACAAAACTTATGAGAGGGTAAATGTGTAAATTGATCAATTGGTTTTGCATAAAAATCATATAAATCATTGGAAGCTGGAATAGCAATATGCAGAATAAATCTTTCAATCCAAAAATATTTTAATTAGTAAGACAAAGAAATAAATCATTCTTTCTTTATTAAAGAATACACAATACATTTTCATCTGCTCTCCAGGAAAAATACTAAAAAAAAATACATGTCTCACAACCATAACAATAAAGCTTCCCTAGGATGGGGTCAGTTTTCAGACTTATAGTGTAATTGACTTTTAAAAAAATCTGCTAGGCACACTGAAAATGTAAAGCCAGCAGGTCACAGTCCCGATGGATGACTGTGGACGCACCTCCCATCAGGTCTGTTTGAAAGCACAAAGATACATGGGCACTGAGCCTATGCAGTTGCGTAAGTTCGTTTCCTTGCGGGCACAGCTGCCCCAAGTGTGTGCTCCAGTGTGTGTTCCAGTGGTAGCTTCGTATCCAGGTTTCAAGTGGACAAGTTTGTGTATTTCCTGTTTTTAGCACATCTAAAGAAGCAGCATAGCAACTACCGTCAAAGAAGAACCTGCCATGACTTTTAGAGGTGATGGGTATGTCAACACCCTCCAGCCAAGTCCACTGGGAGCCCACCAGCAATTGAACACCGGTTACTACGGCATGAGTGAGGCAGAGCACACACATGGGGACCCGCAGGTGTCTCCACAACAGAGGCTTTAGAGAGCACTCGCTGTAGGATTTGCAGGTGCTTAGGGGGTCTTGAGGAGAGTTGAAGAGGGTGTGGTGTGGCTGGGGGTGGAATGCTGTCCAGGAGTGACAGGAAGTTATGACGGACACAGGACAACTAGACCTAATTGATAAAGGAACGAGAATCAGCACGGCCAGCATGATCATTTTTGTGGTTGGGACAAAGTGACCAATTAAAAAACAAAAAAACACTTTTATAAATTCACATTGTTCACAAGTCCAGATCCTTGACATGGTTTTGGAGCAAATATATTTTGAAAGTTCATTTCATCAGACTTTACACTTTGAGCGCTTACCAC
>JAJEJO010004905.1:240154-266686 GCA_020662805.1 Glaucomys volans | reverse complement strand
TTTGACAGTTCATTTCATCAGACTTTACACTTTGAGCGCTTACCACAATGTCCTGGCTGCTTTATAGCCAGTTCTAGGATTTTTATGTCTTTAAGAAAACGGTAGCACCTCCTTCTGTTCCTCACTGCTGTCTCTTTCTTCATCACTGAAGCTTCCTTTTCAAGAGAGCCTTAGAACCCCTGAGAGATCAATTGGATATACCACTAGGACTCTGTTTTGGAAATTAATGAGATTTTGTGTAGTAACAACTTCTGTAAACATTATTGATAAGGTGTAAACACGTAACATTGCTGCTTAAAATTTTATTTTTGTGCTTTTTGCCACGTGTTGAATTTGTATTTGTTCCTATTTAAAATTAAGCACCTCAAGTTTTTATGAACTTCATCACAAGTCATTTTTGTTATAAGAAAATGTCATTTTTGTCATTTATACTGTAACACCTAGCACTACATTTAATTGATTATATGTATGTATGTAATAATAAAACAACCTTTCATCTTTATTCATAGAACTGTCTTATAGCTATTTTAAATGGGCTATTTCCAGTGATACTAGGTATTTCGGAAAATATTTCTCAGAACTGGCCTGATGAATTTGTTGAGCCAAAGTTGTAAACATTAGGGAGGCGTAGATAACACTTAAGAACAATATTTTAATTTATTATGTTATGTTGATTATCTCCACTATTGAGAATTGCAGAAGGATTAGAAATAGTCCATTCTTCCAGGTAATGTGTAGGGCCCTTAATATCAAGTAGGAGAGATCCAAGTTGCACCAACATTCAGGGTGAGGGCAGTGTCCCCTCCTGCAAGTTGCTTGCACTAGCAGATTTCTGGTAAGTTCCAGCAAGTTCTTGGCCTCTGTCTGTGTCCCCAGTCCCTGGTGCCTGGTGGATGAGGAGTCCCTTTCTCTGATGATGCATGCAGAAGGAGCTGGGCACCAAGAGTTCCGATTCAGGGTCAAAGCTCCACCCGTCTTTGTTGTAGACTTACAGGGCCACCTGGATCAGCCCCAAGATGCCTCAGTTACTCTGTCCATTCTGGGTCCTTTCTATCAGCTTTATGAATGATGAAGAACATATCACGTCCTCTCAACTCCCTTTCCCTTTCAAATAATCTCCAGATGCTTCAGATCTCAGGTGGAGAAGAACATTATTCTTATTTGGGTTCCCCCATGTCCTATATGGAAAGTTTAAGTAAAATGCTAACTCTAAGAGTAATGAGATGAAGACAAAAAAAGGAATAGCTACTGAATTATTTCAGGGAGAACCCTGAACATTCTTGCAAACTGATCTTTGACAAGCCCAAAACTATCCTCTGAAGTCCTAAGGACAGGAGAAGAATGATATGTGGGCAGAGGAGAAGATGGTTTAATGTTATCAGAAGAGCTAGAGGAAGAGAAAGAAAAGGAGGAAAAATAGAGGTAGTACTAAGCCTAAAATATTAGAGAACTTTTAAGTTCTCATCTATTTCTGTAGTATCGTAAGGGTTCATTCTGAATGTTCCTATTCCAATAAGGATTTTATTTATGAGTGTACAACTTTATTCTATTTTATCAGAGAAAAATTATGAGTTAAATGAATACTGCTTGCTTAGTTTTTTTAATCGTAAATTTTAAGGGTTGTGCGTATTCATTCTTGTGTCTTAAAATAGCTTTGAATAATTACTGTCATGCAATGCATTCAAATCTACTTCGTAAAATGCATTCTAAAATATAAGAAATTGGAGCACAAAGAGATGTGTGATTGCACAGATATTAAGTATTGGAGCAGAGATTTCAACGAATTCATACACCACTCCCTTCATTGCATTTATTTACTATGCATCAATTTTGATCAGGCTATTTGTCTATCTTTTGTCAGTCTATGTATTTTGCACCAGAATAAAAACAAGAAGGTACAAGATTCTAAAAGAGATTTGCTTAAGCAATGTATATTTAGAATCAAGGAAACAGAAAATGCTTCAACAATGGCTTATGTAAATAGACATATTTCTCATGTGAGAAGTCTACCAGAAGGAAACTGTTAGCTTTGTTTCAGTGGCAAATGATGCCAAAGCCAAGATCTCAGCACTCCAACTATAATCTCCGTGTTCAAGGCAAGAAGGAGAGGCAGGAGGGAGCCCCTAGCCAGCCTCTGCTTTCCCTTCCTATTAAAGGCACTCGCTCACACTGAATGTGATGTAGTGCGCATATTGGGCACTACACGCAGTCTGGGAAGAACAGTGGAGTGGGCCCTCTGCGCAGATAGGCTTTGCTTGTATGCATTCAACCAAATATGGATGGATGTTATTCTTCCAAAAATTCCAGAAGGTTCCAATAAGCAAAACTTGACTTTGCCATGTGCCCATCCCTGCAAGTCCAGGGTAATGAAGTGATGTTAGGCATAATCTGCTGCAGCCCCTGGAATTCCACAGACTCTCACCAGCTCTCCTGGCTGGAGCCCAGCTCTCTAGGGTCTTGTGCATGTACTCTGTAGTTAAGGCTGGATGGTTGGGCCTGTAATGAACATGTGCAGACTTCACATTCATCATTCTCTGAACAATAGGATTGCTCACATCATATTTAATGTTTTTAGGTATTACACTTATGCTAGAGATAATTTAACACACACAGTAGGATATGTATTGGTCGTATGCAAACACTATGCCATTTTATAGAAGGAATGTGAACAGCTGTAGATTTGTCTGTCCATGGAGGCCCTTGAGCCAGTGCCCTGCAGTTACCAAGAATGACTGTACTTGCCTTTTAAGCTTCCATATTGGGAGCTAAGTAGTGAGAAAGACATTGGATAAGACTTTTCTAACAAGCATCCCTACAAACTGAATTTCTCAAATTTCTGTAATCTGTCTTTCCATGCTTTAGGGAATGTATAGAATTCTGACTTGTCTATGCAATATTTATCTGAATTTTTTTAACTTTCAAATAGTGAACATATAGTGACAATTTTGTCATATTCTGAGCAGTGCTTATATTGTTTTCTGTATTTCATAAAGTTGATCATTCCTTGGACCAGCCCTTCCTACCAGTAGCACCTCTTACATGATCCATGACTATACAATCCATGAGAGAAAAATTCATAATGTACAAGAAAGTCCTGTTCCCCTAGATAACTCTCATATTTGTCATGGAAAGTTCTGGTAAAGAGCAAACCTTGAGGTTGTGTAGGAATCTAACTGCCTCTAAAAATAGTCAATTCCCCATACCCCATACTCTTTATTTTCAATCAGGGACCATCAAAAATCAGTGCCAACTTCCTCTTATTCAAGTAGACAAGATTTAAGAGCATTAAGTTTTACAATGTTTTCATAAATGTAGGAAGGATAAATGAGAAAAATCAATTTAATATTAATGATATCTATTTACAAAAGTGCTGCTTTGATATATTTTCAACCTGGTTCCTTCATTATACTTAGATTTTAAATCCATAATTATAAAATTCATATTTTATTTAAACAAATGTGAAGTTAGGATTTGAGATTTGCTGAATATAAGCAGAACATCCAAGTAAATGCAGTATAGATTCCATTTTGGATTTCTGTGAAAAGCCTTGTTAATTAAGAGATCTTTTTCAACAGTAACATTATGAAAGCTACAATCAAGATAATGTAATATCAGTCAAGGATAATCATCCTTTATTGCAGAAATGTCAAGCCTAGGCTGGATGATCTCAGTGCTAACTACTTTTGTTCTTCAGCATTTAGCCTTGAACAAACACTTTTATAAATACATTTAGTTTTTACCCAGGAATTGAGATGCTCCCAGTGAAGAGTTCAATCAGAACTCTGTCATATTTTATAACTATACTGGCTGTTCAGATATTTCTTGTCAAGGTTGGGGTATAATGGAATTTCTGCATGTTTCAGTAAATTAAAAGTGAAAAAAAATCTAGTAATCTTTGGATATGGGTAAATTTGGTTAGAAGAAACCAAAAGTAATAAAAGCAAACTCAGTTCAACTTAGATTTATTGGTTGCCTTTAAAATTACTCTCTTTATTTTTGATTCACAAAAGAGAATACAAACACACACACAACCTATATTTTAGTTTAAAATGATAAACATATGATGGATATTCATGAAATGTTCATTTATTCCCCAAACTCAAATATGTCCAATGTTTGAACTAGATCTTGATTATACAAGCTAGATAAGACTGAATACATTAATAAAGGAAATTTAATATAGCTGAGTAAATGAACAATGTTATTTAAAAATTATTCTTAGGGTCAAAGAAAATGAGAGCACATGTTTATATTTTCCTGTTTCAGGACTGAATGAACTATTTAAGTATGCTATTAATATATATTTATTTCCACAGAAATATTTATGCTATTCATGGATAATTCATACCTCATTATTTGAGAGATATATATAATATGTACTCTATTGTACCAATAAATACCTGTTTAGATGAAATTTAACAACAAAAAGCAAAGGGAAGACAACATAATTCTATTATTTTTGGTCTCTGGGCATGAATATCCAGGCTTTGACTTGCCTAAGATTCTTTTTTAAAAGTTTTTCTTTCCATTTTCAAAGCTCATCTGTTGGATTTGAAGGTGCTTTGAATGTGACATCTGTCACCTCATTGATTGCCAGAGTTGATCCAGATGATCTGACTGGCTAGGTTAGTGTCCCCTTCCTCCCTCACCTCTCCATGTGAATCCATTCCAAAGATGTGTGCTTGGGGGAAAAGGATGACCTTTTCCCATAGAGGAGGACCTTTCTTAGGTCACAGGTATGAGTAGCTGTACTACAATGCTAGAATCTCTAAACAATCCCTCAAAGCATATGTGTTGCTTTCTTTGGGGTATAGTATTAGGTTCATTTTATATTCAACTTTCAGTTTAATCATATTTTTCCCTTCTGTTAAGCAAATCAATATTTTCTGAGATGTAGGGGATTGAGTTTGTGATTCACCTATTGTCATTGACCTGTATTTCAGATAGTTAGTGTGAAACCATTTGAAAACTGCCAACTATATTTATCAGCAAAGACAAAAAAAACAACTACATGCAAAAATGTAAAGAAATCGTTTCCTTTTGCTTAGGAATAATTATTTTCCCATTATCCCTGTTGGGTTCTTTTCTGAGTACACTTAGTTCAATTTCTGGTATTGATTACACTCTCCATGAACTGCTTACCCCTAGTCCTGTGTGATCATCTTTGTTGACCACTGCATCTATAGCTCACTGTGAGCCTCTATCTAGGAATTTCTTGGATTGGTGTTAATAGCAGCTATGAGATATGTGAAAAATGACTTCTAATTTAAAATCAATTTGGCCTCCAACCAATATCTATGTCTCATTTTATATAATGAGTTTTATGTTTTTCTGGCTATCCTAGCTAATTGCCAACTTAGAAGTCATGTGTTTATTCCTGTGTGACCTAAGGTGGCTAGAAAATGACTGGTATTTGACCACCAGTCAACACAGTTGTTCGGATAAATGAACATTTTCTTTCTACATTAGGAGGTCTGTTAAAAAAAGACAATGCCTGCCAAATGGTATCTCTTTCCTTGCAGTATATTCTACATTGTGGCCAATAAGCATATAGTTATTGCTTAAAATTGAGATATTTTACTATGATCAGACTTTATAAGGAGGTGATCACTTATGTTGTAATTTTGGGAAGTAAAGTCTTTCCTCCAAAACATTTCCATTTCCTTCCCTACCATGGGTCTCAAATTTGAACTTGAACTAAGGTTTGTGAGACTGTTTTAAACTGCAAAGAATGAAAGTTCCTTATGTGTATAATCAACCAATACCTTAGTGGAGCTTAAGAGAAATGGGAAGACACTCAGTTTGGCTTTTCCTTTTAATTCCATATGTCTGATTTCATTAAGAGAGTGCAGGAGGGGATGGAAAGGCAGATTCTATTTCATTCTGTCAAGATAGCTTTAGGCCAACAGAGTGATGTGGCCTTAACACAAGAACCTGTGTGTGGACTGAACAAGGTGAATAGGAAATAATAGGAAATAATCAGTCAACATCAAATTTGGAAAAAGCATCCTGGAGTTAGGCGAGCCCTTTATCCTACTGGGGTGCACCAAACAGCTTTTTGTCAGGACCTAGGCACTCAATCCTCTGCTGCTGATCTTGTCTGACTTGTCTGCCAACTGCTCACACTTGAGTTCACTCTAGGAACTGCCCTGAGCTGGGGGAGGCTGTTTTGTGCATGTTTCTGTGTGCTTTCCTAAATTCAAGGAACAGAATAACATGGCTCCCTCACTCCAATTGAAACAAGCTGAAGTTTCCTAGCTCCAGTGCTCACCACAACATCACCATGAAATTTCACCACAATTTGATCTACCTGACCAATCCTGCTCTCCCCATCCCTCCTCCTGAATAAACCACTTACTGCAAACTTCAGAAACTCAATATGTTTGTTCCCTGGTAATCTCATTTGTAACAGCCGGTGCCAACTGTTCCATAAGGAAGCTGACTCTGATATGTGGTTTTCAAGCTGGATTATCCAGTGACTGGCTGACAGTTAAAACTGCATTAGTGCATTAGTTGTGGAAGGTGGAGCATTGATTTCTCATGACATGGGGCTGTGGCAAAGCACTCAGCTCTCACTCGTAGTGCCCTGGGATGGAATACCAGTGGAAGGGAATGTGCTGGTGTGCAGTGGATATCAGGTGTTTGATGATTTGGAAGGGAAGGAGTTAAATAGAGCAGGAGAGCCGTGCTGGGGATCATTGGTGCACTGAGGAAGGATAATCAGAAACTGAAGGCGAATAACTTCAAAATAAGGCAAAGCATGAAGAAAAGAAAGCTGTTGCTGCAGCAGGTGGAGAGCTTCTCAGCGCCAGTGATTAGAGGGCAGAATAAATGAGAATCCAGTTCAGTTCTGAAAGGAGTGGCAGAGATGTAGAGAGCAGTGAATCTTCAGGATCTGATATGCTCAAGATCTGGCCCGACAAGGTCAGGACCCCCATTGGTAAGATGTGAGATTCTTAAATCTGAAATGAGAACATCTGGATCGAAGCCCTCAAAACCTCAAATTCCATATTCCCTTGAACTTGTCAGAAGTCATCCACTGTGCGAGAGGCTAGATCTCTTCCCTTTCCTCAAGACATTACAGAGGCTTCTGCCTTGTCAGACCACATGAACTTCTAGGGCCTAATTCTACCTCCCTTCCTAATCTGCCTGGGAGAGTCGTGGGCCGACAAAAGGTTAATGTAGAGCTCAACCAATATGCTCCAGTAGAGAGTTGACTGGTACCCAAACACTGACAGAGCTGGATCAAGATGGATGGAATATAGAATTGGTTAAGGGAGAGATGTGGAATGGAATTAAAGATCCTGTAGTGAGCTAATGAGGTCCCTGAAAACAGCTGGAATGATAGAACACTGAAACAACAGAGGCCACATGGAAGTTTCTTTATTTTTTAAATTAGTTTATTATAGATATATACTATTGGGTTTCATTTTGATGTAATTTTACAACCATGGTATATAATTTGCTCCAATTCTGTCCCTGGTACTTCCCCTTTCCCTCCCCATCTCCCTTCCCGTTCTTTTTTCTCTACTCCAGTGAAATTTCTTCTGTTTATCTATAGCCTTTTTAAGTTAATGCATTAAGGATATGCATAGAGGTGGAATTCACTGCAGTGTATGAATATGTACATAAGGAAGTTTGGCCCCTCAACATCCTTGCTCTACTCCACTCCACATGGCAGTTCTTGTTCATTGACAAGGAAGGTACTATAATACAAATGTCGTTTCCCTCCAAACTCATGCTGAAATTTAATCATCATCGTGATGCTATTTGGAGGTGGGATCTTAAAGAGGTATCTTGGTCTCCAAGGTTCCACCATCATGAGTAGACTGATGTCATTGTGTTGTCATCTCTGGAAATGGGTTATTATTTTGGTTGTGGATTTGATTCATCTTGCTCACTCATGTGCTCTCTCTTGCATTCACTCTCTCACTCTCTCTCTCACTCTCTCTCCCCTCTTTCACCATGGGAAGCACCCTGCCATGTTATGATTCAGGTGAGAAGGAACTTACCCAAGACCAGCACCGTTATATTGGAATTCCCAGCCTGTAGAAATATGAGTGAATAAATTTCTGTTCATTATAAATCACCCACTCTGTGATATTCGGTTACAGCAATTTAGTAAGCACCTATATCTGTACATGAAATCCTTCCCTGATTCAAGAGCCAGAGTGGGTTCTATATCTGTAACTGAACTCTGACCAGTAAAGGTTAAACCATGCCAAACACATCCTAGAAACACTCTTCCAAGTTTGTCATTTGTCTTTCAATACTGTTTTTGGTACTCCCCTGACACGTTAATAAAATGTTATTTGTAGTAAAAAAACATGTAGTGTTCCCACTGGAGAAAAAAAAAAAGAAGCACGAAACCATTAAGATATAGGCAAAATAATTCTGATGAATAACTAGGTGAGAATGTCAACTGGGGGTCCTGACGACAGGAGTTCAGGATGTGCTTAATAGAACACAACAGGCTCAAAAACAAATATGTGGGTAACCAACGGGGGTGCTGATCAACCTACAACCAAAAGAAACAAAGGAGAGTTGATTAGGTCACAGAAAGCATGCACCTTAATGAAAAATTATGTCCCTAGAACAGTTTCTGGACTTAACGCAGGAGAATCTAAGCAATGAAGGAAGGTCTGGGTCAAAATGAGAAAAAACCAGTAATGACATTTTCAGATCTTCACTGAAGGGGCTAGAGTCTTGTTTTCAAGACTACTAGACAATGGCCATCCTTGGCATTGGTCCTTGGGATCCTCAAGCATCATCGTGGAACCCTGTTAGGGTGGAGGCATAATAAAGTCAAGTAATAGATGAAATCCTAGACCAGTTTTGTCTCACAGATGGTCCAGTAGTTCTAAGGACCTACCCAGTGGTAACTTTCCCTTTCCTGCCATAATGTAATGAGGAATATCTGAACTTATTAGCAAGGACTATCCAATTGGGCAATGTCAGGATGACTTCTAAAACTACGATTTGCTTGGTTAAGATACATAAAACCAAAAGAATATTGCATTCATGGGGGAGGGAATGAAAGATTACTGTCATGTTTAAGGACAACATTTTCAGAGACTATGATCTCCATCATATCCCCATTTAATTTACCAATTTGGCTATTAAAAAAAAAAAAAAAACCAGATCAATCCTGGAGGATGACCATGGATGATTATCTCTCAATCAATTTAGCAGAACTGGAGTAAGGGGTGTATTATTATAGAACATATTAATGGGAGTTCAAGTACATGGTGAGAAGCCATTAGTATGGTTCATATTTTCTTCTCATTCCTAATAGGAAGAAGGATCAGAAGCAGTTCACACTCACATGGAAGTACCAAGAGTGCACATTTATGGTCTTACTCCAGAGGTGTGTTAACCTGCCCTCCACCTTAACACAGTCTGAAATAACTAAGATCAGTCTACAGAATACCACATGAATCTAAGTCTATGACATTTTATTAGTTGAAAAAGAAAAGCTAAAAATGGCAAGGCATTTGAAAGATGTAAATACTCCACAGAATGGGAGATAAACCTAAGAAGTTTAGGAGCCTAACACATTGGAGGAGACTGTGGGATTCTACAGTCTCAGACACACTGTCTTAGTTTCTTTAACCACTTAGAAAAGATGAAAATCTGGTAGGTCTCTATGTGTTCTAGGTAATATAATCCATACTTAGGAACTGCTCAGTTAGTTTATCAAATGACAATGAAGGCTGCCTGATTGTAATGAGGAGCAGAGAAGGTAAGGATGCTGCGTGAGGTAGGGTTTGCATTGGAAGCAGACTTTTTACTTGGTCCACATAGACCAACAGCTCCTGCGGTGTAGAGGCGGCTGCAGTGGATAACAATGCTAGGTGACTTATGGCAAGTCCCAGAAGATGAACACAACGTGTACCCTGGAATATAGGGATGGAATACGGCATACAGGGCAGGCAATCATATGTCACATAAAAAGTTACTGAGATTTGAAAGAGAAGATAAAATTACCATGACCATGAGACACCACTCATTGACTGGATTTGTCAGTCCTCTCAAAACAATATATTCTGTTGGCTTGCAACCATCCATGGAAGAATGGAGAAAGCACATCTTGGTTTAGACATAAGCAAGGAAAGAAAGCACAAGTAAGCTCCAAAAGCAGCGACTGAGACCTACATATCCACCACATGTCACTAGTCGCTGCATCAGCTCACACCTATGGCCACATGGAGACTTCTTTACGAACAGCTGATGAAAAAAAAGTCAGCGTTGATAGATGGGTCATCTGGTGTGTGCAGGATGAAAACAGCCTGCTGAGATACTAAACTTCTTCTCACAGTGGCCTCAAGAACAGCAGTGTGGTGAAATCCTTCCATTGGCCAAGTTCAGGTAATACATCATGTCATGAAGTTTGTGTGGATAGAAAGTTATCCTGAAGTAAATGTATATATTGGACTTATAGGGCAACAGGCGTGGTTTGGTTGCCTAGTAAGGGGCTGGGCATGCAAAATACTGGAGGATTAAAGACAAGAATAGCTATGTAAGAACTGGCACATCCGGCTAACATATAGAAGTTGACATAAATTGTGAACAACTTCATAGGACATAAATGTCCGACAGAAAGCATCCATTGTGAAACATGCCCTAGCGAAAGCAAGTAGACAGGCTGGCCTATGCCAGCTGCCTATATCAGTGCTGGCACAATGGAAATATAAATTGAAAGGTCATGGTGCCCTAATGGTCATATTTGCAGGAATATAGGTTGTCCCTTGACCCAGCCTGGACTCCCACTCACCTGGATAATTCATATTCTACTGCTTCAGATAGTTCAATCTTCCAAAAACAGAGCAAGCCTGAGGTCCTGATATTGCACTGTCTCTTGAGGAAGTCAACCATCACTCCAACTGTCATATTTGGGAATTTGTACTTCTCCTTCATGAGAGTCTTAAGCTCTTCTGGTTTGCAGGTTTCAGTTTTCAGAGGGGGACTGCTTCCATTTGGAGATGCAACAAATGTTCTATTGAACTTAAAACTATCAAGGAACCCATTGTCCTAACTGCATGATTTTGCCCCTGATGGATAAAGGTTAAGTCCTTATCTGGAAATTGTCAGTGGCCAAAAAAACTGCCTTTCCTAAGGTAGAGCATGTGTCTAATGGCAGGTGCATAGAGTGGACATGGATCCCGTCCTCTTTCCCCAACTGGGAAATATCCAAGGGGCTTCCAGTTCCCAGCCTCCAAACACATCCCCAATAGCTTTGTTGCAATTGCATCACGACTCACTCCTCCATCTCCAGGTCCTGCTTCCCTCACTGCCACAGGTTCTTTTCTAGGGACCATATCCCAATATATACACCATCTACAAGTTTCAGCATTCTGGGGGGTTTTCTGGGGAATGTGATCTGTAAGGACACTTAGGGTACAAACTAATGCTGTGAGGAAGTCTCTTAGTCGCAGGGGCTGAAAAGGAGAAACCACATCTGTTAGGACAGAAGCCTGAGACAGCTGGGTTTGGCTCCTAGAGAGGGTCCACTGAAGGTCAGCCATGCATTTGCTCAACGTATCGCTTCTGAGAGCTATGATGATGGAATTCTTTATCTGTGTCATTGGCCTTCATGTGGCAGACAGAAAATAGGTCATGGAGAATTATCAGTAACTCTTTTGTATCCTCCCCAGAAATAATTCCTGTCACTGCTCTCAGACATCATTGCCCAGAACACATCATGTGGCCATGCTCTGCACAGATGTGTCCATGGTGGATGGGGCCATGGAGTGGAGTGCTGGACCTGTTGTTTCCCACCTGGACTAACGAAGGAACCACCAGACACAGCTTATGAAAGAGAATTTGAGCACAAGGAGCACACCGGTTCACGGAAAAAGCAGAAGCTGTGAACGTGTGAGAGCTTTTGACCCCCAGGTCAGAGGTTATGTTCCTAAATTATGTAGTATGCAGTGTATGGGTCAGCTAAGAGCAAAGAGCTTAATCTCTGTAGCGTGGGAAAATTCTTCAATATCTCTTAACCTTAGAAAACCATACAATAGAAGTTGCCATGTAGTGTTTTTGGAAAGACTGAATAAGATAAGGCTTGTAAATGATTAGGACTATGCCTCACATCTAGAGTGTGCTCAGTGGATATTAGCATTTACAGCAGTAAAGATGATTTTTGCTGTCTTGGTGTAGTCGATCAAAGCTGATTCCATGTTTTTGTTTGTTTGTTTGTTTTTTGTTTTTTTCCTGAAATCACACTTGTTTCTGAAATCTGCAAGTAGGCCCCAGTTGGTAGTGCATCAAGTGGAGGTGGTGAATGAAGAAAAAGGATACAAAGGATGATGGGGCTGATATGACCCCTATGCATTCTGGCCCTCTCTTACAGAAATTAAGCCTTTCCACCTTATAGTACAGACATACTTTATTAATTCTTTTGCTAAATAGGTGTAAAGTAATTTTTCCTTTCTTAGACCATGTACTTTCCCTTACTTCGTTTTCATGCAGTACCATCCTCAGTTCAGATGAATATGACTTATTAATAGAATCTAAATTGTCATTTCTTTATCCATTATTATAAGCCAGTTCTCTACTTAAAAATCATTCAGGGAAAGAGGGGTTCACTGGATTAGACAAAGGGGAATGAAGTGAAGGGATGAGGGATGGGAATAGGCAAGACAGTGGAATGAGTACACGACCAGTGTTAACTCTACTCATGTACACCACGAGAATGAGCAGTTAGACTCCACATATGTACATGTCAAAATACATTCTACCTTCATGTATACCTAAAAAGAACAAATAAATTTTAAAAAATCATCCAGGGTATGGTTACAGATACCATAGTTATGAAGAATCACCCAAAAGCTCACGAGTGAGATGATGCAAGAAAGTTCAGAGGTAGAATGATTGGACTGCAAGAGCCTTACCTGATCAGTGCATTCATCCACTTGAAAGGATTAACTGGGTGGTAACTGCAGGCAGGTGGAGTGTGGCTGCAGGAGGAGGGTCACTGGGGGCATGACTTTGAAGTTTATACTTTGTGGTGATGAAGCTCTTTCTGCTTCCTTGTCCCTGTGTCCCCAAATATTTTCCTCTGCCACACCCTTCCGCCATGATGTTCTGCCTTACCTTGGGCCCAGAGCTACAGAGTCAGCTGTCTGTAGACTGAAACCTCTGAAATTGTGAACCAAATGAACTTCTCCTCCTTTAATTAATCTCATCAGGTCTTTTGATCAGAGTGATGAAAAAGCTGACTAAAATAGGTGTCTTGTATATTTGTTTTAGTTTTGACTTCCTTAGCCGGCCAAACAATTCCATCTATATTCCGGTTCCAATGTAAATTTCTAGTTTTATTTCCTACTAACCACTTCTTGCACCATCTAAATGAAGCTATTTGTTCTTTCTATACCTGTTCATAGAATTCCTGAAGTCCCAATTTTGGCATATTTCTTGGTTTTCTTCCCATCCATGTTTGTCAGGCAGTGCTTATCACGGGCTTCCTGCCAGTCACCCGCATTGCTGTTCTGCTCCACAGAAATGACTCTGGATGCCGAGACTGGTTGGCTTCCAACACATAGAAAGTGGCTTATGTCTATGAGTAAGCTCCTTAAACAGCCTATGTGTGTCTGAGCACAGGGATAAATGGGCATCTGCACAGCATTGGACGGCAGTATGTATGGATTAGGACACTGGGCTAATATTGTGGCTCTAGGAATGAGCTCAGAGCCTCCCAAATAATTCTGCCATGTTTGTAACACGAATTTTCCCAAGGAATCATACAATGGGATCATATTATAGGTAACTGTATAAGCAAATCTAACATTTTGCACTTGGACTAAGTTATGAGAGAATGTTTAAAACACTATTTGCATTGTTTTAGGCAGACTTTGTTGTATAACATGAATATAATTTTATGCCTACTATTGGACTTGGGTCAGGGGATGCATTTTGCAGCAGCTTAACAGGAGAGAGAATGGAATGAATTATGATTTCAAAATGTGTTTTTTCTGTCTTTAACAACTGCAATTTAATCTAACCATCTAGAGTCCTACTATATAGAACCAAATATGATTGGTTTATTAAAAATTTTAGAGTTGGATGTGATAAGTGCTTATTGTTTTTTCCTCTCAACATGTCATCTTTTCAGTTCCTGCCCCTTGGCTCTGTATTGATGACTTATCAAGGCCATGTCCCAAATTTATATTTTATGGCTTTATTTTTATTTATGCTTTTTACATTTACATATGCCCAGGAAATCTTATAAATGTTTTTGGGAGAGCTGCTTTAATATATTTAGAACAAAAGAACATAAAACCATGGTACTAAATTTTTAATGAGACAGCGCCTTCTGTAGACATAAAAAGACAGGTGTTCCACGCACATGGATTAGAAAAGCCTATTTAAACATAATTTTGATTTCATGAATGCTATTCGGAAAGATCTCAGAATCAAACGAATAAAATCTGATGCTACATGAATGTGAAGATGAATGTGAAGGACTACAAAATGAATTTGAAAAGAAACTGTACCAATTTCACTTAAATCTTCTAAGTGAAAATTAAAGCATGCTATAAATGCCTAGATATGTTCTCCACATGTCACAAAGTGTCTGAATATGTGGAAACATTTGACTGATTGATTATTGTGGTTTTCATTGATGTAACTGGTGCTGTGCAAGAATCTCAAAAGCTGGGAAATGAAAACATCCATGGGGGTCATTAGGTCCAACATCCTTAACTCAGCGATGAAAAAATTCAGACAGCCCTGTGGTAGAGCTGACACTGGGGCAAATTCTCTGACTACTAGCTAAAAAGTCTGCTGCAATATCTTTTAGTTCAAACTCTACCAGTTTTTTTTTTTTAATATTTTAACTAGGAAAAATAATTTTGGTAACACAGTAGTAGGAAACCCCAATAACTAGCTTGTAATTGCCTAGGAGTGACTGATGGAAACTAAGGATTGGAAATAAATTGATCTCTCAAGGGATTAGAAGCAGGGTCAGGCAAGGCCCTGGGGCACAGCTGGGGAACAGCTCCTCCATTCTTGCTACAGGACTCTCCTCCTCTTGGCCTTTGTTCCAATTGTTTCCACAGATCACATTTCTCTTCCTCGGTACCATCCTGCAATGGCAGCACGGAGCATCCTGGCCTGCAGTCCCCTTCAGTGCCCTCCGGAGTCACCGTTTGTACCCCGGTGCCCTCAGCTACTATTTCTGCAAGAATAAGGTGGGATCAGACTCACTTGCTCAGGTCAGTTGTGTAACTGAGCTGGTCAGTTGCGGCAAAACTGGAAGGGACTTTGCCTATTGGATTCACTCACCTCGGGATGGGAAGGAGTCTTCTCAGGGTGGGGGTTTGGACTTGCATTCATTCAGTGTAATCTGAAAGGACGTGTTTCCTTCATTCACCATGCATTTACCCAGGACCCCCAGTGCATTCTGGGTTGAAGAGAGAACCAGTGTCCGTGGCTCCACTGGGCTTGTGTTCTAACCTGCAGGGCACAGAGATGTACTTGGAGTAGAAGTGTCAACATGATACATTTTCTCAACTTTCTAGGAGCTTACAGTTAGTTGACTCACACAACAGTAAGAACCCAGGACTAGAAATCTATTAATTGAAGAGATTAAATGCTTGTATAATTTATCATTGATGACATTACCAAATCAAACCTATCAACATTTTTGAGTACCTACCAAGTAGTTTTCTAGGCACTTCATAGGATATATAGATGAATAACACATCCGCTGACAGGATATTAAACACAGTTGGGTTATTAATTTATACTGAGAACAACTACAGAGTTAAATATATGTGATTAAGTTTCTGCTGGAAGCTATAAATGCAAAAGGCAGTTGGAGGAAACACAAATCTCTCCAGGTTGGGTTCACTAAGGAACGATATCACAGGACATGTGAACCTCCATCTGGGATTTGTATTTGCACAGAATTCCAATATGAAAATAATTTTAGTTTCTATGATTTATAATCTTCTCTAGTGAACTGTTAAGGCATGTTTTTTTTTTCCTAGAGGTACTACCGGCAATACACAAATCATAAATAAGTATGAACCCTAAATACCAAGATGAGAAATGAATGGCAAGTATAGCAGCTGTAGGATTTCAGGCATGTGTGATACTCTGGCTCACTAAAGATTGACCCAAAGAGGTTTACTGATGGATGCAGATGGTTTTCAAAAGGCAGATTGTGCGAGAATACTGTCATGGGTCAGTGCCAAATGCCCACCACACAGGAAAAAGTAAATATCTCTCTCTCTCTCTCTCTCTTTCTCTCTCTCTCTCTTTCTGTCTCTGACTCTCTCTTGCTCTCTCCCTTTCCCTCTTCCTATTTATTTGCTCATTTATTCATTTTTACAGCACTGGGGATGAAATCCAGGGGCTTGTGCATTCTAGATAAGAACTGTACCACTGAGCTATACCCCAGCAAAAAGTGATTTTAATATGGCTTTGAAGTTGTCCTTCCTGTACCTATGTTCCCTTTCCCCAACACTCAATACCTACCGCCATCTACAAAATTATCAATCATATTCTTTTTCATTATGCTTTATAACTGTCATTTGGGGGGCATTTATACTACTTAAATATCAGACCATTACCACTTTTCAGGTTCTGACATTTCCTGTTGTTATTGCAGAATATGATGTTTAAAACAGATAATTTGTGTTGAAGAATTCTTAATTAGTTACCATTCGTTTTTTCAGAAGCATTACTGTTCTACTCCCTAAAGGAATCGTAGCAGAGGCTGCTCAGTACCTTTCCCAAGCAGTGAGATCCAACGCTATTTTTCTTCTTCTCCTTGTGGGCCTAAAACATTGTCTGGGTAAAATACTACTGGAGGACCCTAAGGTTCAGAGAAGGTAAAATGTAGAGCATAGAATTAACTGTCAAGCTTAGTTAATGTACAAAGAAATTATTCAAAAGAACCACAAGCTCAACGCCAGTTGAAATCTCACCTTGAGTTTTGAGGAAGACTTGGATGGGCTGTGCCTTTGATGAGTGTCTCTGAGAGCCCATCCAGCCAGACTGAAGTCCAGAGGTCACAGGCAGAGCGAGGTAACTTTCCCTTACCTTCTCTGAAGAGACTGTAGAGAACTTAGAAGATTTAAGCACAAATCTTCTAATAAGAAGTTTGCTCAACACAAAAGGCTTGGCTGTCTTTGAATCAGGTCACAATTTTATTCGTTTGATTTTTCATATAGAAATTGAGTGAAATCTTATTGAAGGTTTCACGAGCATGTTTTCAGATGGTCTTCTACCATTTCCTTTCTGAAGATACAGTCTCTCTCTCTCTCTCTCTCTCTCTCTCTCTCTCTCTCACAAACACACACACACAATGTGCATACACTCACACACTGCAACCTTTAAATATGCATGCACACCCAACGGCATACCACATGCACACACATTTTGTAATCACACTGATGTGTATTACAAAACTGAAGCCTTACGTTTATACAAGTCATCTTTCATTAAGTAGGAAAGCAGATAAAGCACACATTTCACAGAATCCCATAATAACCAGAGCAGAACATTGCTGAAAATTCTAGGAAAAGCCTAGTCTACCTCCCTTAGGTCTACACAGGAGCAAAGGGAAGTCTGCTAACTTTTTCTGTGGAGATGTGGCTCCAACACAGTCTCCCTGATGACTTCTGTCAGAACAAGGTCTCCAGATGGCTGCATTCCACTCCTGAGTCACAAAGGACCTTTTGATTTCCAAAGGCAACATCTTTCACTCTCCCCCAAAAGACTGATTACTCTCTCTTTTTCTAAAGAACTAAATCCCCCACACTAAATCCTTTCCAATAATCTGCTTTTATTGATCTTTCTAGCTTCCTTCCACATTGGTCACTCTCTGCTGACTGCCTTGCCATTTCCTTTCTTGGTTAAAAGTTTGAGTTAATGGCCATTGAAGAGTAAAAGGTTTTACAATCTAGCTATTGTGAATTGGGCAGCTATGAACATTGATGTGGCTGCATCACTGTAGTATGCTGATTTTAAGTCCTTTGGGTATAGGCCAAGGAGTGGGATAGCTGAGTCAAATGGAGGTTCTATTCCAAGTTTTCCACGGAATCTCCATATTGCTTTCCAGAGTGGCTGTACCAATTCGCAACTCCACCAGCAATGTATGAGTGTACCTTTTTCCCCACATCCTCGCCAACACCTATTGTTGCTTGTATTCCTGGTAATAGACATTCTAATTGGGTGAGATGAAATCTTAGGGTAGATTTGATTTGCATTTCTCTTATTGCTAGAAATGCTGAACATTATTTTTAGATGTCCTTCAATAGATGGATGGACAAAGAAACTGTGATATATATACACAATGGAATATTATTCAGCCATAAAGAATAATAAAATTATGACATTTGCAAGTAAATGGATGGAGTTGGAGAATATCATGCTGAGTGAAATAAGCCAATCCCAAAAAAACAAAGGCCAAATGATTTCTCTGATAAGTGGTTGATGATACATAATGGGGGTGGGGGGAGGTAAGGGAAAAATGGAAGAAGGATGGATTATGTAGAATGAAATTAGGAGTGGGAAGGGGGCAGGGAAGGAAAGATAATAGAATGAGACAAACATCATTACCTTATGTACATGTACGAATACTCAAATGGTATGCTTCTACTTCGTATACAACCATAAAATTGATAATTGTACTCCATTTGTGTACAATGATTCAGAATAAAAAAAGGAGTAAAAGGTTTTAGAATTGAAAATATATTTTGGGGAAAATAACAAGGAAAGTCATTACTTTTTCTCCTGATCCTCCAGTTCATGGCTTTATTAAGTCGATTTGTGAGGAGATTATCCCCTTGTCTATTTCTGATAAGAAGACTATTCAGGAGGCTACACTGAGGACAAAGGAGGAAGAAATGCAAGTTCCATGATATTGCAGCCCTCGTGAGGGTCAGAGGATGTTGCGGGCTGCAGGCCTAGAAGTCTTCCCAGGCAAACAGGGCCAAGGATCACGTATCTAAGCTTTTGGTCTGCTCTACTCATGTCTAAGTGATGTAACTTGTAAGGAACAGTTTCTGATCTTTAATTACTTTGACTCTGGTATGAATTATATGACTAATTATTACCTCAAAAGGCAGGCCTGTATTCTCTGCAACCATTTTAGCTTCATGGTAAGCCATGCACTCTGCCCTGACTGTTGGAGGTCTCCTGATTGGCTGGAGAGCAAAGAAAGTCATTTGCCTCCCAGTGAGGTGCTCTTCTATTAAATTTGTCTGTGGGGGTTCTCACCAACACTGCACATACAAATACTGCTCTGAATTAACTCCCCAGCTAATGATAAAGTAAAAGAAATGATTTAGACCATCAGCTTAAAATGACCTCTACAGGGGTTTATCCTTGGTGTTATGCCCCAGAAGAAATGCTTTCTGTATTTAATGGGTGTGATTTAGGTCACTGAAGGGAAAATATCACATTGGTTTTTTTATTTGTTGTTGTTCTAATTTATTCCACTTTCCACTTGTTTTTTCTCTATTACAATAATAGAAATTTCTTTTCATTTTTCTTTTAATCCACAAATTGATTTCCCTTTTATTTATAATTCTCCTCTGGGAAAACATTCCTAAATTATTCTTCGGATATCAAATCTCCTTTCCCTTAAGGACATATCAATTTCTCAAAAGTTTTTCCATAACTGAAACAGTGTATGAGATTAATCAAGATATTTTAAAGTAATTAGCAAAGGTGTATTAAATATTTCTATTGTCCTGGGTCCCACACAATGAACCCACTAGACTTATGGTCTTTGTTACTTCGATTTATTTCATTCAACATTTCCCACTTTAAGTCTAAGCACTTTGATACACCTTTTATAAATAAGTTAAAATCTAAAAATAAATCAATTGTCCTTGATAGAATTCTAACATGCAATAGTTGTAAACACATCTATACAATAATTAGTGGATACTGATGAAATTCCTTAATTAATTTGGATGCATTTGAAAGTAGTTTGAAGGCCAATGCTAATTAGAGAATTTTTCTCATGCTTAACATTTACTCTTATCCATATAGGTCTTACATATTTAGAAATAATATAAATTACATATATGTATATATATAATATAAACAAGAAGACTAAATAAAAATATAGGTACGTATATTATCTGTATATAATGATACATTATATATAAAGATTTATACAATGATACATGAGAGAGTTAATGAGAAAATGCATAAGGTGTTAATATCAAAATCAGATATGCATTTTATGGTACAAATAAATAACAGACAATCACCTTAATATAAGGCAAATTCATACCATAACATGGTAGAATGCTGATTAATTCTGGTAAAAATTTAAATTTTAACCCTGTGTAGTGGTGCATGCCTGAAATCCCAATTGCTTGGAAGGCTGAGACAGGGGAACTCCAAGTTCCAATCCAGCCTCAGCAATGTAGCCAGACCCTGAGCAACTTAGAGAGATCCTGTCTCAAAATAAAAAATAAAAATGGCTTGTGATGTGCTCAATGGTTGAGCATCCCCAGATTCCAATTCTGGCACCAAAACTAAAATAAATAAATAAATAAAATTTCCTGTTCAGAACTAGGCTTTGGAAACCCTTTTCATTTTGGCAAAACCAGAATGAAGGTGTCATTGAAAGCAGTGAAGTGTGAGATGTAAATAAACTGCTTTTTAGAATAGCATTTCAATGATTAGCATGACAACTTTATTACAGGTTTCCCTTATTCTCTTTATCACTCAGGGAGGAGCACATAGGTGACCCTGGAGTACCCAGCTTTTCAATGTTCTGTGAAATAAAATGGGAAGTACACACTAAGCCACTAAGTGCATGTCCTCAGGACCAGGTGCCATTTGCTTGAGTGGAAGTGGGTGTGCGATGGCTTGAGCTATGAGCTAAACTAGCTGGTTTTTTATGGAGCACAATTTTGAACAATTAGTGACAGACACACTAATTATTCAGATACGAGCATTTGAAAGGCTTTTTCTAGAAATTATCAGTGAACTCCAAATGCCACTTCGACAACTGGCAGAATGATCATGAATATTCAAATATTTGAAGAGCCGTGTCCACTGTCATGAACCGAAGAGATTTATGGCTCTTAAAGACTTTGTTGAAGAAATCATTGGCGATATGAAGAAATGAAATGTCTTGATGCCACAAAAATGTTTCCAAAACCATGATCTGCATAGTACAGGGAACCAGTCCGTCCCAAATGAGCAATAAATGATGCCATAAAATCATGTGTGGGTAAATGATCCTTCAGATCACAAGAAAATGAATTTTTAGGTAAAGAGGACATTATACAAATTCAGATTCTACATTGTGACTAACCTTTAATAAATCACCACTTGTCAAACTTTGTAATCAAAGGAGAATTTCCACAATTACATGAAAATTATTTTAAAAAGTCTTCCCTTTTCTAATGTATGTATGTAGAATGAACAGATAACCCTGCTGTGATCTATTAAGCTAAACATGAAAAAAATGTGCAAATCTGTAATATAACTTGACTCTCTCTTTTTGGGGGAGGGGTTAGAATATGGTAGGATATAGTATTTTTTAAGATAGGCTATTTATGTTAACATAAAATGCATTCATTAGTAATCAAAATGAACTAATATATATTTTAAATTTCTTAGTTTCAGTATATAATGTGGTAGATTTTGATATAAATATGTGTATGTAAATATACATATGTATGTATGTATATATTCCACAAAAAATCCCTTTTAGATCCTAAATATATTTCTGTAATATAAAGTGTTCCTGTAACTGAGAAAAAGTTTTATAATTTATAATCTAGAGTTGACATATTTATATTAATAGTTATATTAGTAATATAATATTTATAGATATTATTAGGTGGGGGGAGCAAAAGCTGGAAATTGAACACAGGAGTATTTTAATACTGAGCTTATTCCCCAGTCCTTTTTAAAATTATTATTATTTTTTTATCTTGAGACATGGTCTCACTCAGTCACTGAGGGTCTCACTAAGTTGCTGAGGCTAGTCTTGAACTTGAAATCCTCCTGCCTCAGCCTCCGTGGTTTCTGGATTATAGGCCAGCTGTGTGGCACTACACCCAGTCATTATTAGACAACTTTTTAAAGTAATGTTTTATTAACCTGTTTATAAAATTTTGGTTTTCTCAAAAATATACTTTTAAATGTAATCTCTTTTTTTAGGGAGAGTGTATCCCATGGAAGACAAAATGAATAAATTTGTTTAAATCAATATAAAGTGAATTAATTTGTTTAAAGGAGCATTCACCTGTGAGTAATAAATACTGTCTATTTTTCTTATTAAATTTCTTCAAAATTGAAAAAAGAAATCATGTTCCATGTCACACTGTATTTCTCAGTCTGTTTTCCCAGGGGCAATGTTTGCTGAATTCATGCCCAACAACTTAAAGTTGCACAAATGGGATCACGTAGGAGCTGATGGAACTGAACCTCTGCATTAAATCATGCTCTCTTGGCACTGTGGTAAATCAGACTGAGTCAAATTTTTCACTCTAGAAAGTACTATTTAGATTCATGAAGAGACACTCTATCATAGGGCATTGCAATTAAGTTTTCAAACATGTTAAATTCCATTGCCTGAGATATTTAATCTCAAAGGGTTTCCATCTGATCGTCCAGTTCAATTTGTGTCCCATAACGTAAAAATCCCTATTAACATTTCAGGCTCCTCTGCTAAAAGTAAAACCAGTGACCCAAGACGGGTGCCTGCACAAAGCAGAGATGCAGGTATCTACAAGAGGAGTAGGGAGGTCATATTTAGCAGAGGGAAAGTCTCTTTTTCAGATCTAAAATGTAGATCTGTAGGTGAATTTTGAGGGTCAGGGAAGAAAGTTTGAAGTCATCCTGGAACATGAGAATTGTTGTGTAAACAAGAGATGGCACATTTGTCTTCTCTGGTGTTTATTAGGGTAGTACGGGCATACTGATTCTTCTTATGTATGAATAGAGTACATCAACTGTATACATAGTATATCCAATATGTAATTAGTGGTCATCTGTTTTTCTCACATATGTTTTATAGTTTTCAGAGTACAGATCATTCAGCATCATAGCCAAATTTATTTATTTTTTTGTGACATTATACACAAGATTAATTTCTTTATTTGTTTTCAGGTACTTTGTCATTAGTGTATAGAAATGTTCATTTTTGGCTCTTGCAACTTTATTAAATCTGTTTTTCAATTCTAATACCTTTTTTTGGTGGAGTCTTTAGGGTTTTCTGTATAACCCCTACTGATCATTTGCAAACAGAAAGGATTTTACTTCTTCCTTTCCAAGAGGCAAATCTTTTATTATCCTGTCTTTCTTCTGGTCTTAGAGGAGATGTTTCACCTTCACCATTAAGACGGATTAGTGGTGGGACTATGATGTATAGCCTCTGTACATTCTTACTATACTTAATTTGTTAAGAGCTTTATCATGAAAGGATGATAAAATTTGTCAATATTTTGTCTATTGCACTGATCAAAGGATGTGTATCCTTCAATGTGCTCAGGTAGTGAAGTAACACCATTATCTGCAGAGGAAAAGCCCCAGAACATTCCACAGATGCCTGCAAACCTGCACAGCACAGAACCATACACGTGTGTCTATCCATGCTATGTGCATGTACATGGAATGATTTTTTTCTACATACATATACCCAGGATAAAAAAAATTGAAAAATTGGAGTAATAGACTAGCAAAAATTTCTCAATTTAGTATAGCTGATATAAAATGAAACAATTATAACAATATTCTAAAATAAAAGTTATTTAAAACTTATGAATTCCTTATTTCTGGTTTTGCTATTAAACATTGTGGGACATCAGTTGACTGAGGACACAAACTGCAGAAAGCGAGACCTCAGTGAAGGACAACTTGTTGGGTCACAACCATTTATCAGTATATCTTGAACCATCCTTACCTCCTAGGAATAAATCCAAATTAGACATGGTGGGTGATATTTTTCAATGTCCTGGTTAATTAGGGTTGCTTGCTTATTTATTTATTTATTCATTTATTTTTGAGAATTTTACATCTCCTTTCATCAGAAATGCTGACCTATGCTTTTCTTTTTTTTTATAGTGTCTCTGGCTCTGGTTTCAACATAATGTTGACATTGTGAGAATAATTTGGATATGTTCTTTCCCCTTTAGTTTTTTGAAAGAATTTAAGGATTAAAGCCATTCATTGAATGTTTGGTAGAACTCACCCATAAAGCCATCAGGTCCCCAGCTTTTGTTTAATGGGAGATTTTTTTTCAAATTACTGATTCAATATCTTTACTCATTTTGGTCTATTCTGATTTTTATTTATTCATGATTCTGTGTTGGTAGGTTGTACATGTCTAGGAATTTACCATTATTTCTGTCCAGTTCATTATTTTATGATGATTTAGAATAGTCTCTCTGATATTTTGTATTTCTGTGGTGTCAGTTATAATGTTACAATATCTCTTCTGTCGTTCCTGATGTGGTTTCAGTCTTCTGTTTCCATGTTAGTCTTGCTTAAGGTTTATCCATTTAGTATATGTCTTCAAGGACATCAGCTGTGTTTTGTTGATCTTCTCTATGATTTTCCTAGTTTCCATTTATTTCTGCTCTTTAATATTTCTTTCCTCCTACTACCTTTGAGGTTAGTTTCTTCTTTTTCTGGTTCCATGAAGTGCACCATTAGACCGATCACTTGAGGTCTTTCTTCTCTGTTATCCTTCATAGACGTGATTTTCCCCCATCCATACATTAGGATATTTCCATTCTTCATTTGTCTAAAGACATTTTTAAATTTCCTGTTTGAATTCTTATTTGATCCATTGGTTGTCAGGAGCAATTAATTTCCATGTATTTGTAAAATGTCTGCCATTTTTTTTTCAGATACAGATAATTTACTTGGCACGATTTCAAGTTTCTTAACTTTGTTTTGTGGTCCTGCCTATGCTGTCTTGGAAAAGGCTCCATGTGCTCCTGAGAAGGAGCTTCATTCTGTGCATGCAAGGTTCTGCACTAGTCTGTGAGGTCCTTCTGGTGTAACTGTTGCTTAGGTCCTGTGATCCCCATTGACAGGACGATGAGAAAATTGTGGTTTCATTGAGGAAATTGTGGGTTTAGTGTCCTATTATTATTATTGAATTGCAGTTTTTCTCCTTAGCTCTAAACTATTTTCTTTCTATTCTTAAACATTTTAATGTTATATAATAATCCTTTTTCTGTCTCTTGGAATAATTGTTAACTTAATGTGTACTTTGTCTGATATAAATGTAGCAACTCCTCCTGTCTTTTAATTTTTATTTGCATGGAGTACATTTTTCGATCACTTAATGTTCAGACTATATACATTCTTAAAGCAAAAATAGTCATTTTTAGATACTCTGTGGTATTCATGCACTGACAAAATCACCAAACGATTTATCTCTCTAAATATCCTTACCTTTAAGCGTTTCAGGACTATATTTTCTGGTCATTGGTGGATTTCTTGCTCCTTTTGAAATGATTTAGTGACTGTTTTGTAGATACAGGGGAAGACAATAAAGGAATATTATTCACAATAGCCAAAATGTGGAAACAACCTAAGTGTTGCTAATGGATGAGAGGATAATACAATAGGATATTATTCAATTTGAAGAGAGGAAGTCTTATCATTAGGTTCAATGTGGTTGACGCTGGAGGACAGCTAAGTATAGCAAGTTGGAGACAGACAAATATTCATGATCTCATTTATGTGCATACTGCAAAATTGTTAAGTTTATAGAAAAGGAAGAATGGTGGTCCCAGAGATCTGTGATAAGAAGAGGGGAGGAGAGCAATACCTCATCACAGGTAAAAAACTTGCAGTTATTAGTTGTGGAGATCTAGTGTATAACATGGAAACTGTAGCTAATAATAATGCAATGTGTACCTGAAATTGATAATACTTTCATTTTTTCTCCATTTAGAATGATGTTAGCTGTGGGCTTAGCATAGATAGCCTTTACAATGTTAAGGAATGTCCCCACTATCCCTATTTTTTCTAGTGTTTTGAGCATGAAGGCGTGCTATATTTTATCAAATGCTTTCTCTGCATCTATTGAAATAATCATGTGGTTCTTGACTTTAAGTCTATTGCTGTGATGAATTACATTTATTGATTTCTGGATGTTGAACCAAACTTGCAATCCCGGGATGAAACCCACTTGATCATGGTGCACTATCTTTTTAATATACTTTTGTATGCGATTTGCTAAAATTTTGTTAAGAATTTTTGCATCTATGTTCATTAGGGATATTGGTCTAAAATTTTCTTTCCTTGATGTGTCCTTCTCTGGTTTTGGTATCAGGGTGATATTAGCTTCATAGAATGAGTTTGGAAGGGTTCCCTCCTCCTCTATTTCATGAAATACTTTGAGGAGTATTGGAATGAGCTCTTCTTTGAAGGTTTTGTAGAACTCGGCTGTGAATCCATCTGGTCCTGGACTTTTCTTTGTTGGGAGGCTTTTGATGACTTCTTATATTTCATTGCTTGAAATTCATCTATTTAAGTTGTATATGTCCTCCAGATTCAGTTTGGGTGGCTCATATACCTCTAGGAACC